>PVLD010005189.1:0-55000 GCA_004027595.1 Dinomys branickii
TGCTCTGATGCCTTTCTTCTTCTGAATTGGTACTGTAGGTGTGTGCATGGCTCTGCGTGGTGACTGTGTTAGTCTCCTGGGTGTTGAGAGCCCTTCCTCTCCATCCGTTTTTCCCAGACTCATCTTAGAAAATCTCTTTGAGGCTATTGAAGTATCCACTGGTCCTAACTGTGAAGATCCATGGGGTGTTTTGGCGGTGTCTTGTTCAGACACAGAGTCCTTGGCATGGCCTGGTGTTTGGAAGAGCTCTTGGAAGCCAGCCAGGTCCTCCAGAGGCTTGGCCTTTGCCTTAGGAGTTCGTGATGGTCTTTTAGGTTTTGTTAAAGTTTCTGTCAGGTCCAGTTCCTGCTTTGGAGTTTGCAGAGATGCTCTGTTGCCTTTCTTCTCCTGAATAGGTACTGTAGGTGTGTGCACGGCTCTGCGTGGTGACTGTGTTAGTCTCCTGGGTGTTGAGTGCCCTTTTTCCCCATCTATTTTCTCTCGACTTATCTTAGAACGTCTCTTTGAGGCTATTGAAGTATCCACTGGTCCTGACAACGAAGATCCATGGGGTGTTTTGGAGATTTCTTGTTCAGTCACTGAGTCCTTGGCATGGGCTGGTGTTTGGAAGAGTTCTTGGAAGCCAGTCAAGTCCTCCAGAGGCTTGGCCTTTGCCTTAGGAGTTCGTGCTAGTCTTTTAGGTTCAGTTAAATTTTCTGTCAAGTCCAGTTCCTGCTTTGGAGTTTGCACAGATGTTCTGTTGCCTTTCTTCTCTTGAATTGGTACTGTAGGTGTGTGCACGGCTCTTCGTGGTGACTGTGTTAGTCTCCTGGGTGTTGAGAGCCCTTCTTCTCCATCCATTTTTCTAAGACTTATCTTACAACGTCTCTTTGAGGCTGTTGAAGTATCCACTGGTCCTGATTGTGAAGATCCACAGGGTGTTTTGGTGGTGTCTTGTTCAGTCACAGAGTCTTTGGCATGGCCTGGTGTTTGGAAGAGCTCTTGGAAACCAGCCAGGTCCTCCAGAGGCTTGGCCTTTGCCTTAGGAGTTCGTGCTGGTCTTTTAGGTTCAGTTAAACTTTCTGTCAAGTCCAGTTCCTGCTTTGGAGTTTGCACAGATACTCTGTTGCCTTTCTTCTCCTGAATTGGTACTGTAGATGTGTGCATGGCTCTGCGTGGTGACTGTGTTAGTCTCCTGGGTGTTGAGAGCCCTTCTTCCCCATCTGTTTTCTCTCGACTTATCTTAGAATGTCTCTTTGAGGCTACTGAAGTATCCACTGGTCCTGACAACGAAGATCCATGGGGTGTTTTGGAGATTTCTTGTTCAGCCACTGAGTCCTTGGCATGGGCTGGTGTTTGGAAGAGTTCTTGGAAGCCAGTCAAGTCCTCCAGAGGCTTGGCCTTTGCCTTAGGAGTTCGTGCTGGTCTTTTAGGTTTTGTTAAATTTTCTGTCAGGTCCAGTTCCTGCTTTGGAGTTTGCACAGATGTTCTGTTGCCTTTCTTCTCCTGAATTGGTACTGTAGGTGTGTGCACGGCTCTTCGTGGTGACTGTGTTAGTCTCCTGGGTGTTGAGAGCCCTTCTTCTCCATCCATTTTTCCCAGACTTATCTTAGAACGTCTCTTTGAGGCTGTTGAAGTATCCTCTGGTCCTGACTGTGAAGATCCACAAGGTGTTTTAGTGATGTCTTGTTCAGTCACAGAGTCCTTGGCATGGGCTGGTGTCTGGAAGAGTTCTTGGAATCCAGCCAGATCCTCCAGAGGCATGGCCTTTGCCTTAGGAGCTCGTGCTGGTCTTTTAAGTTCCGTTAAACCTTCTGTCAGGTCCAGTTCCTGCTTTGGAGTTTGCCCAGATGGTCTGATGCCTCTCTTCTGCATTGGTACTGTAGGTGTATGCATCGCTCTGCTTGGTGACTGTGTTAGTCTCCTGGGTGTTGAGAGCCCTTCCTCTCCATCCATTTTTCCCAGACTCATCTTAGAACCTCTCTTTGAAGCCGTGGAAATATTCACTGGTCTCGACTGTGAAGATCCACGGGGTGTTTTGGCGGTGTCTTGTTCAGTCACGGAGTCCTTTGCATGGCCTGGTGTTTGGAAGAGCTCCTGGAAGTCAGGCAGGTCTCCTAGAGGCTGGGCCTTTGCCTTAGGTGTTGTCGGCCATCTCTTGCTGCAAGATATATTTGTTGCTGGGTCCAGTGTCTGCTTTGCAGGTTGTTTTGATGCTTTGATGTCTTTGTGTTCACCTTCTGCTGCTTTTGGGGTATGTATGGCTTTCTCATCTTTTAGATCTGTTTTCTTCAGGGGTGTGTTAGGCAATGTTTTTTTCCTTCTTGGGGTATCCACTGCTTGTGCTTGTGGAGAGCTACAGAGCACTTCAGCTTTGTATTGATTTACTGGCTCATCTATATGTTCTGGTGTTTGGAATAGTTCTTTGATGCCAGCTAGGTCTTCCAGAGGTTGTCTTTTAGGAGTTCTTCGCAACTTCTTCATTTTTGTGGCATTTATTGCTGAGCCTGATTTCTGCTTTGTAGTTTCCTTAAGCACTTCCATACTTTCAGCAGAATTTACTATATGTATGTGTTCCCTTGATATTTGTGAGAGACTTCTCTGTGTAGTCACCTCTTCTTTCACATCCATTTTTCCCAGAGGTGTCTTGCGTTGCCTCTTCCTGTTTGTTGGGGAGTAGATTGGTTCTGGCTGTGAAGATGTGCAGGGCAGTTTAGTAGTTATACCTGCTTCATTTGTTGATTCCTGTGCACAATCTGTTTCTTTCAGAAGCATTTGGGTACCGAGTATGTGTGCTGTGGATTCTCTCTCTGGTGTTCTCGTGAGACCTATCAGGTCACCTATGGATTCACACTTCCTGCCACTACTTCTTGATCTCCTTACAGTTGTTGCCTTTCCAGAATTTTCATTTGAGTCCGCATTTTCCTTATACATTTCTAAGGATCTTTCACTATCCTTCATCTTCATCTCAGTGTCTTTTTCCTTTTCTTGTAGTGAGGTCTTTGGGTTTTTATCTGTGATGTTCTCAGCAATGCCTGCTTCTAGTTCTTCATTCATACTTCCTATAGGTAGCATCTGCACTTTTCTGAGCTCCACAGATCTTAACTTATTTGCACTACATACTGTCTTCAGAGCCTCTGTCACAGATTCTGGAGTTTTAATCTCAAAATGAGTAATTTTATCGATGTTTCTAGGAGTTTTTACTATCTTTTCATTTTCTTTTATACACTTCCTTCTTAACATGGGGCTTGCAAAATATTTATCAGATGGTTCTTTTGCTGTACTCTGAGCACTAGAGTACACATTTGTTCCTGTAAGAAATAAAAAGTACATAAAGTAAATGTACATCGACTGTGTTTTGTCAATTTAGTGCTTTATCCTCATGAAATACAGTATAAAAAACCACTACTTTGGTTTCCTATCTTACTAAGAACATAAAGCTGCTAAAGAGGCCATAAATCTGTCTTATTTATGAGCCATCTGGTAAGTATAATGTTTGTGGTGACAGAACATGTCTTAGTTACTTTTTCTTGTTGCTCAGACAAAATATCTGACATGTAAAGTTAAAGGAGGAGAGGTTTATTGTAGCTCAGTTTGTGGAGGTTTCGGTTCAGAGTTGGCTGCTGCCAGGCAGAGTGGCAGGGCAGAGAGGCATCACAGAAAAGAAATAGTTAATAGCAGGTAGAAGATAGCAAAAGCAGCAAGCAACAGTTGACAAGTGACTACAGCAGCCCTCTTTCTCATATTCTGTCCAGGCTACCTGCCCTTTGGGCAGGTAGCACTCACTGTGCGTGTGTGTGCGTGTGTGCATGTGTGCGTGTGTCTGTGTGTCTCCCCATTATCCGCTCTCAGAACTATGCCAAATCAGTGGACTCATTCAGTAATGACACAACTTGCATCACACACTTAATCCCTGCATCACACATTTTAGATCCAGCCAGCTCTGAAAAGCCACCTATGATCTCATTAGGCTTTAAGGGGACATCTACACAAGCCATAATGGAGTAGAATAATCATTAAGTGGCAATCAGGATCTACAATGATTACTCAAAGGAAAAAAATTCCTAAGAATGGTCTTTGAAAGTTACCATACACGTACCTTTACTTTGAAAACAGGCATTATTTTCTTTAAATATAAGAACCAAATAAATCTTTCTATTTTTTACTCTACATTTAGACTCCATATTACACAGGAACCATCTACCTTTTATTTACAGCAAACATATGCAGTGTGGCAAGCTGTTCCTTCTATGACTGGAACACAGTGAGCAAGACCACATGAGACAGTAAGACAGACTCACATCCCTCACCTCACACTCACCCTGGGGCTTGCTCCCATTCCCAAAATTAGGGACAATAATGAGATAATACATAAATTACTATCTTTCTCTTTTGTAATTAGCAATAATTGAACTTGAGTGATTTATAATGTAAGTGTAAGACAAATATACTTTTCTGCTATATCATCTTCACTTATAGAAAGCTAAAAATGTGGAAAAATAATTTAAACTTATTAAGATTATGCATGTAAATAAATACAAAGCAGCTAAACAACCACTAATGAAAATTCTGTGCTTAAATTAACAGGAGAGAAGACAGAAATGGCATTTATCAGGAATATCTGTTGCAGAAAAACAATACAACATAGTATTGGTTGTAAAATAATAATATGATCTGTAAGTTCCATCCAAAAGCATAACAGTGCCAGAAAATAAATAAACCAACCTAAATTCACTGAAGGGAAGGGCAGAGATTCTTCTCCTGGACTGACTGCTTTGGACTTTTTTCCAAGCAAATTCTCTGAACTGGAGGATGTGACAGAAGGTGTGCTCATCATTTGTGGCTTCTCCTTCACTGGAGTTTTAAACATTTCTGTTAGCCCTGATAAATGAAAATATTTAAAAGATGTTATACAGCTACCCCAGGCCTCACACATAACAAACTAAATGACAGAAAATAAAGTGCTAATATTCCAGGTATATAGTATCTCAGAGAAAGAGGGATTTTATTAATAATATTCTTTAAAAAAGAAAGAAAGAAAGAAAGAAAGAAAGAAAGAAAGAAAGAAAGAAAGAAAGAAAGAAAGAAAGAACAGAGAAGTGTCTATGGCTTCACTTCTAGCCTATCTTACTAGAAAGGGAATCAAATGAAGTTAGTTTACATCTGTTGCCTTGCACATTAATTCCAAACACGAGTTATACCAGGACGGAAACCGGTCCTAGAGCCTTCCCCGCCGGCATTACCTCCAGGTAACCAGGACCTGAGCGCACTCGTGTCTTCTTCTAAATGTCCTGGGCTCCTTGCTTCTAGGTTTATACTAAACGATATATGTTTATATGTTCATATTTTAGAAAATGACAAAATACTGCTCAGTATCATCAAGTAATATGGTATATATTTAAATAAAACATTCAATACATGTGCTTAAAAATTATCCATTGCATTTTAATACCAAGCAAGCAAAAGCAACAGAATCTCAAAAAATACAAATATAGCACTTCATATGGAAGATCTATCTTGCTAAAAAATACATATTTACCGATGTTTTCCTGTTCATGCTGGCACCAGTGGATGAATATGTTCTTAATCTGACATAACTGTAGAATATGTCTGGGAAGCCTGTTGAGAATCCCACCCAAACCAGTCCATTCACTTAGTCTTCCTGTGCCTTCCAGGCCCGACTGAAAATAGGGCCTAGAAGGCCCTATTGGTTTAGTTTCCAGCAGTTACTGATGTTTTTAAACAGAAGTTACTCTTGTGAATCAAGAAACAAGAATTATTTACTCCAGACAAGTGTCTTAATAGAAGAAATACTTGACCTAATCCACTGTCCCAAGTACTGAGTATTTAAAATGATATTTTATCTTAAAAGTATTTTTGAGGGTTTGTTTTTACATTTTGTAACACATATTTATACATTAATCCATCTCATAATTTATAAGCACATAAATACACATTCATCTACTTTTTCATTTGCTTTGTTTTGTTATTCTTTTTAGAGACAAATGAAATATCCCAAATATGACCCTTATTAGAAAATACTTTGCATATATTATGAGGAGTCTAATAATGCTTTCAACTCCTATTTTGCCAGGAAATAAGATTCTACCTACTGAGTTCAAATCTTACCTTCCTCCTTAATGCAACAGTGTATACCACTGGGCAAATTATATAACATGAAACCTAAATTGTGGTTCTTACCATCATTGTAATCTCTAAGTGAGGTCACATTTTTACTGTGAGTGGAAATGAACTAGAAACATTTGCTTATGATTTAGGGTTTAAATGAACCTTCATTTCATAGTGCTCTCTCAGAAGAAATAGTCAAATCACCTAGAAAGTAAAATTGAAGCACACAATTGCTCTAAAAGCAGCTAACTGAACTCTAGAACCACTAGGTCAAAGAAAGCAATTGTAAAAAGTACATGGCACTCTCTACTCCGAAACACTTTCTAGTTTATAGTTATACTGTTCTCCAGAAAAGTGCATATTTGACATTTTCATACCTACTTCTTACAGAATGTGATCCACAGAGATCTGTGCTTATATTATCAACTAGTCTTATCTTCCTTGAATACTATGAATCTAGAAAGCTGCCTCCATTATTTTATAACTGCACTTACAACAGACAAACAAAAATAAACAAACACCAAAATCACATAGGAATATGATTTACAGATGCTTAGGCTGTTTTTACCTGAGAGATCTTCATTATAGTCCATTTTCTGGTTGAAAACAAAGTTGTTCAGCATTCTGTAGGGCTGCGCAGGTGCATTTACTTTTTCAGTCTGTGCTTTCCCTATTACTATGGTACAAGGAGAGTTTGCGTGACCGGTGCTACACTGATCGTGAACACTGTCCGAAGGCTTCTATACACAAAAAATTAGATGGGTAAAACATCAAAGGATAAACATACATTTAAAGCAATCTTAATATCAGTGTGTACAAGCATGCAATTTTTATTGCAACCTCATACCTTTGGAGTACTAGGTCTTCTCTGTCTTTTGCTCATCTGCCTTGGAGGGGCGTGTTTCACAACTTTCGTCTGTGTTTGTTTTACACCAAGTTTTACCACATCTGCCCATGACTTTGCAACTGTCAAAAGGACAGTGACAAGACAGTGAAACTCTTCACAACTAGCATTAATGAGAAAACTAACCTTGAAAGATATCTGCCAATACAACACTCACCAATTAGATTGGCTTCAGAAGCACCACTCCTTCTTTTAGATGAAATCATCTGTAAAATGTCATGCTGACTTCGACTAACGGATGCTCTCTTTGCAGGCAAGTGGCCACTCCTCCTCCCTGCTTTCTTAGGCATATCTGTCTCACTTGGGGATTTCCCATTACCAGAGGCACTGGAGTCCCTGAGTGACCTTCGCCTTTGATCATTTGTGCTTGGGGGAGTTACTCTAGGACTAGGAGCAACAGCAGCATCTTTGGATATATTCTGTGCTTTCACTTCCAAACAGATTTCTGGAGATTCTTCTTTTCCTGATGATTGAGGCTGCTCCTGACAAGACAGAAATGCTAATGAGAAATCTTGCCAAGAATATAACATCTCTTAATACTTGTTAAAAATCTATTCAAAGAATTTCAGCTGTTTAAGTCTTACAAGAGCTGAATGTTCAAACTACTGCTTTTCAAAGTTAAGGTAGAGATTAAATTTGTCCCACTCACTGAGGGAAAAAGAAAGGGAGTAAAAGCAGCCATCAAGGCTGAACTGAATTATCTGAGGTGGGAGGACGCAGAAAATATCCTGCTCAGTGAGACAAGAGCTCTGACCAACACTTGTGACTGTCAGCCCATCTTGCAGCTGCATGGTAGGAGAGCTGCTCAGTTTCCACACACAAGGTGAAGTAGAAGCTGGCTGTGTCTTCCCAGTCCTTTTGGTACTAACAGAAAAAGCCTATAAAATCTGTTAAGAAGGTGAGCTAATCGCTTCTCGGCCTTTTGGCTAAGATCAAGTGAAGAAGGTGAGCTATCTGTGGCCACATCCTTCCAGGGATTTAAAAACAAGGGAGGGCAATAAAGTTAAGTAATAGATGATTAAAAGATTTAAAAAGCTGATCATGCAAAAGAGAGATTTTACTATCAAAGATTTTCTTTATCACCTAAATGCCTCCTTGTACCCTTATAACCTAAGACAACATAAAAATGATTCTG
Source organism: Dinomys branickii (assembly GCA_004027595.1). Taxonomy (NCBI): domain Eukaryota; kingdom Metazoa; phylum Chordata; class Mammalia; order Rodentia; family Dinomyidae; genus Dinomys; species Dinomys branickii. Next base: position 8,148 of record PVLD010005189.1, read on the forward strand.
TAGTTATATGTGACAGTGTATTTACATCTAACTGGTCATGTTTAGTTTGACCCACTGTGGTTCTGAGGTCCTATAAGCAAGCTCTACGTGCATCTAGTGCAGGGTATCCTGCGCTGAAGTGCAAGGTGCTGCGTGCTCTATCTACCCCCTGTTCAGTCACCTTAGAGCCACAGTTGGGAGCTCAGATGTTCCTTTCCAGCACCCATATAAATGAGCTATTACTTTAGAGTTTAAAAAATTATTTATTAGAGAAAGAAAGATCTTAATTCTATCTTAATTGTACTATGCCAGGACTTTGGAAGGAATGCGTACCAGCTTTGTAAGCCATTAGGTATGAAGAAAACACTAAGCTCAAGTTTACCTTGATGATCTTCTTTAGAACAGCTGGAGTATGAGTTCCCAGAGACTTCCTCTTGCCTGGTGTTTCTCCTCTTTTGAGAGGTGTATTCGGAGGCAAGTTTTCATCAAATAATTCAGGTCTTAGATGACTACCAAAGGACACACGCCTTTTCTTCGAAGACACATCCTCATTCTTGTCTAAGGAATACAAACATGAAATGAGCAATGCAAAAACTATACCAAGACTTGATTTCTGTTAAACTAGTATTACAAACTTATCAACCAAAACTTATTGAAACCTGACACTTTCATTCTCTTGTAATATTGATAAACTCAAAATCAGCGTAGGATTTCTTGAGAGCTCAAGGAAACCACTGTGACATCAAGTTCTACCTGGACTGGACAGAGGTTGCCTTTAAAATGTTGAAAACTTACACCTGTATGTAGTGTAAGCAAGGGATCAGTTGGTAGCCGCAGTAGGCGATCTGGAGCAATGGGACACAATGGAGACAGGCTTTTAGCAGTGGTGTGAAAGACCATTCTAAAACATATACTTGGGCTCGATGCAGACTTGCCTAGCAATTCGAATGCATGAACTGTGAAAACTTCTCTAGGCAATGGTGATGATCATTTGGGGACCTCTTTTCCACCATACAACTTGCTGAACCCCACCAATCAACATAAATCCTTTGGCCAAGTCAGACTTCCTAGATAAGAACCTCAACGGAACACTGCTGACAAGTATAGGTCACACATTTTATCATCAGTCACACTCCCTCCACACATGCCATAACAGGTCATCTGCAGAAACTGGACTCTAGTATGAAGATGGCTGCATCCAAATGCTTGGAAATCTTTCCTTTCTATAGTCCGACCCTGAAGTGTGCAGGAGGGTGGACAGAGTTCCCATGCCCACTGTAATGGCCATGACTCTGCTGCTTACTGTGTGCACTTAGGTTATCATTTCCCTGTTTGCAACATGTACATGAAGATTCTTTGTGGCCATTCCTACTGCAATAGCCATTCGGTGCTAATGTGTATGAAGCATGCAGAACTTAAGCTGGCATACAGCCTCAGGTCCAGGCCAGTGATTCTATAAAAGTACTTGTAGGAGGCGTGAAGAACAAAGTGGAGTATAAATATGTGATGGCTAGCACGAGGTTCAATGACACCCAAGAAATTTCCTGTGCTTTACTCTAAACAACCAAACTTTTATGATACAGTTGATTCTGGCTCAGGATTGAACCACAAATATAAATGATTATTTTTCTTCCTGTCTTGTGATAAACAGAAAAATGAACCAAATGTTTAAGGATAACCTCCCATATCATGCTTACCTCATGACCTGTACCTCCTCTATGGTTCCTTGCTATAATTTTTTGGGTCTTTTGCACTCATCTATCAGCTGAAATATGAAAATATCTCTTACTGTACTCTAGGTGTTTAGCAAATTCTTTCCCACAAAGCTCATCATTACTGACTGAACAAAGGTCTCCTATCTATACATAAAGTAAGTGTTAACCAGTTAGGGAAAATAGGTTTATACATAAACAAACTTTCTAATGGAATCACCAAAAGTTGCCAATTATCATCTGAACCAATACCAGGTAACCCAGAGCAAATCTGTCCAGGTGTAATGCCTGATTTCTCAGCCCTCTCGAGAATCCTTTAGAAACTTTCTTTCAACTTGAACAAGGCAATGACTTACGGGAGAAGGCTGATTTTGAATTTCTTTACATAACACTTCCACCTTTCTAAGATTAGTCCTCCTCCTTTTAGAAGAGAGAGTCCCTGGCTTATTGTCAGGATTTGCAGCATCCTCAACCTTAGTTGGTGTTTGATTTCTAGTCAGAAGCTTCCTGGGAGTAACTGATCAACTGCCTTGTTGCTTTCACTCTTACCCAGATTCAGGGACTCTTCTCTGTCAGTGACATGTAGGTCTTCACTCTTACGTTTCTGTGAAGATCTTTGTTGTTGTGAATGCCGTACAGGGGTCTGTGCTTTAGTCAGCTTAGAGAGAGAAAGGCTGGAATGTACAGCTTCTTCGGAAGTCTGAACAGGCTCTGGATCACTTTTGTTTCCCTCGGCCTGACTCATTTCTGGTGCAGGCGAAGAAGCACCATTACCATGGGTGTTTCTAGTGGACTTTGGTCTTGATTTACATGACACCAACAGCTGAGCCCCCTTCTGTGAACAGTCAGCACTGCCCTCTTTTGGTGTGTAAGCAGTTGATGATCTTGATTTTCTACGATACTCATTTTGTCTTTGTGACTTTACATCAAACTCTTCCTTCATTGACTGATAGAGCTTCTTAAAGGGAGATTCGTTTCTATCGCCATTGTCTAGAAACTGTGCAGTGGGAAAAGGTTTCGGTTCTCCATAGCAGCCCACTAAAGTTACCCTGGACTTTTCCTTTAATTCCCCAGTGGTGGGATCTCCTGCATTCCTGCTACCACGTCTTGGAGGTTCTGAAGAAGGAGCCTTAAGTGGTTCCTTGCCAGCACTGTCCTTTGAGCCATCTGAGGTAGAACTGTCCTGTTTGAGTTCCTTGACATGTACCCGAGACCCTCCTGAAGCGTGTCCTTCAGCGATGTTTGATTGGGCTTTGGAATCTTGATCTTTCTCATCTTCGCAACACATTATGAAATAAGAAACAGAAGGTTCAACATTTTTCTCAGTGATTAACATTTGTGGAACTCAGTATGTTAATTGTTTCAAACTGCCTTACAACTTAACTTTTCACTTAGTCTACAAATTACATAATGCTTAAAGTTCATAGTCTTACAACAATAGTATTTCAACCCAAATAGATAAGTCACAGTATCCTTGATAACTACTAATGAGAATATATGCTATCAAACCACTTGGATCAAATTTACAACTGAAAAGGCAATTTATGTACACTTAGGCTCTGCTTTAAACAGAGTACCTCATTCATCACCTGGGGAAGTTAACTCAGCTATCTGCCTGTGTTTGACATGTTAAGCGCCACAGTGTCTTTTATTCTGGAACAGGGCATTCCACATTTGTGCCCCTTTGTCCCTCCCTTGTCACTGTTACAGTAATCTGATCCAGAGGACCCCAGAACAGAGCCCCACCAGTACAAACCAGGGTCAGCAGAGAAGCTTGCTCTTGAGGCATGCCGTGAAGATTTCTGTAAATTAGGAAAATTGAACAGAAGTTAAGAGCCTTCTTAAATGCTGCTGATCATAACAATGAAAATATCCTTCTTATTGATTATCATCTTTGTGAAACGCCTCCTATGTGACTTTTAGAGACTTTTGAGATGGGGGCCCGTCATTTGGGGGGTTAATGGTCATGACACAAGCACACCTTCGCCAACTTAAAAAAATATATAGTAACAAAAAAATTTCAGACTGAATATAACTTACATAAAACCAGAGTTATTATTACTTTCTTTAAATTACATATGTCCCAACATTTTAAGGACTAAAGCTAACGTTAAATGTCACCTAACCTGTTAACCTACCATAGGAAAAACTATTGACATTGTCATTAGTTTAATCAGAAATGGACCCAGGACCTGTTGATGAATTGAGGCTCGATCTAGCATCTGTGTTCTCCTGGCCGGCAGAGACACTCAGTGCATATCTAAGAGCACAGCAGCTAAGGCACAGGTAGAAGCATCACATCCATACGTGCCTGCAAACTAGACCCAGCACTCCCACCTGGCCCCCACCAGACAATGCATGTGCTTTTTCTATAGGGAAAGAGGAGGGAAGAGCTAACAAATAACATATATAAGTCTGATGCTCCAAAGGAAAAAAAGCTCCTCACTTGGATTACCAAGAAAAGGTCTTACCAAAGTCAAAGAATTTAACTTTTTGATTTAATCCCCTTCAAATTTATTAATATTTAAGATATTATTTCTAAAGCTATCCATCTGAAAGATGAGTTTTTAGTTCCAGTCTGAAGTAGACCAAGAATCTTCCAACTAAACAAAAATGAACTATTAATAAAATTTAAAATATGTATAATATAATCATACTTTTCTGTGATCACGGAGACATAAACTCCCTGTCAAATTACTAAAATGGTTTCTACAATTCAATTTTAATGCACTGTATTACAGATCAACAATAAGACAGACAATTCATAAACTACTGAGTGACATATACCTAACCAGTTCTGTAACTGAACACAGACAAACTTCTGCTTATTTACTTATACCTACTAACAAGCTAAATGATGTCTCATGTGTGGGATACTTCAAAAACAGTTTGCACCACAGGAGCTGATAAGCAGAAAGCTCAACATTACCGTTGCTCCTCTAGGGAAAAAGCAATATTTAACACAACAGACTTTGAAATGAAGCACCTATTGCTAATTGCAGATGTACCGAAAGTCTCTCAAGTTAAGGAATTCACAATAGTTCCTATGATTATTATCAGCATTATCACTAGCTTCAGTGGGGTCCTAAAAAGTACAAAAGACAAATTCTCAGGACATATCTTAAAGCTACTAAGTCTCACCAAATCTCCTATAATGTGCTTAGAATTGCATTCTAATAAGCTATATCATTGACATACCTGTTCTATGCTAAAATACTCAGTAATAAGATTCTCTCACAGGCAATGCACAGAAACTCAATTCCATTTTCACCCATCAAAAGTGGAAAGAACCTTTGGTACCTACAGTTTTCACTATGGGATTATTCTAGACACATAATCATGGATGCATTCCATGAGTGGGAGGCAAAATAAATCATGAGAGAATGCAGTGCCCAAATTTTATTACCAGGTATTGAAATTGTCCTCACCACAGGCTTGCAAGATTAGACATACTGTCACAGACTTTTGGGACAAAAGTATAAGCCAAATTTAGTACTCCTTTTGAAAAACAAAGAAGAAATGTTGTTTTAGATTACTATGTCTAAGTCCAACTTGTTTTCCATACCTTAGTCATATTTTTCTGCTATAACTAGGAAGCCATCTTCCTTTGTCAATGACTTAAAGTGAGAAATCATTTGTCAAAGTACATAGAAATCATTTTCTGTCATCAAAAAAAGAACCAGAGCCCAAACTTCAATTATTTTCCCTCACCTGTTCCCATACCTTTTCTAGAAGTTCAGGTGACTTGCTTGTATTCTGATAACTTTCATTTTCATACCTATAGTGCGTGAAATGAGGACAGAGATTCAGATTAAGGACTTGTACCCCATGGATAAAGTCTGGGTGCTGAGTTATACGTAAGGAAAAAACTTCAGGCTTTGTTTCTGAGTATTACCTTATAGACAGAAATAAATATACTGGAAAAGTATTTTACACTAAAAACTTGTATAAATCTCAGGTTTGCATCAGAACATCACCAGAGGCTAGGATCCAGATTAACTTTTTTTTGTACCAGCAATGAACTCAGGACTCATGCTTGCCAGGCAGGCGCTGTGACACTGAGCTATGTCCCTGGCCCCCAGATTAACTTTTATCACTGACTAGCTTGGGTTAAGGTTTGGCCACATCCCTCACAACCACCAAGTGAGAACCCAGCACACAGGAGAGCAAAACTGGGCTTCTTCCACACTATGCCCATGAAGATGTCATAAGCCTGGGAAGGCAGATTAGCAACCGTGGTCACAAGTGGATCTTTACTCACAGTGTGGCTCACATAGTCCTGGGTAAGCACAAAGCTACTTGCACTTTGGTAACTACAAAACTGCTTTAGAACACTGTTCACTCTAGTTTCCCACTTATTCAATTTGTGTCCACAAAATACAAGCATATTTTAGGCATAACTGTTTTAACAGATCTCAGTAATAAATTCGTAGAAACTATCCTTATTTACATAAAAAACACTTTGGTACCACAGTAAAATGGGCTGATCTGAATTTAGATGCAGCCTCAGTAAGAGCTGAAGCCATCAGGCATCCGAAATAGATATATTTCTGGTATCAGAGTGCTGAATCATGTCCTAAGATCCATTTTTTTACTTTGTTGGTGATGTTTAATTATCTCAGTTGCTCTCTATTTGAATAGTATTTCATTTTCTGGAAATAGCTTTGGTCTCCATCCCACATGAAGTATTTCCTACCTAAAAGTCTATACTCAATAAAAATGCCCTCAAAATTGTTCATGGAGACAAGGGACATTTTAAAATGATATAAAAGTCAATCCATCAAGAAGCTATTCCAATTAGAAGCAAACCATCTGACAAAAGGTTCCAAGAGACAACCTAACTATAACAATTATGAAAAATTGAGATTAACAGAATATAAACATTTGTATTATGCAAGCGTATACCAAAAAAATTAGCTATATTTAGCATTCAAAGAAAATATTATTACTAAAGAATTACTAAAGGTAGGGGACACTTCTAAATGACAAAAGGCTCTATGTATAGAACTCTAATGACACCAAGTTCTATGCATAATTTAAAATTACTTCCTGGAGGATATAATTCTAAATTTGTAGCCCAGAGGATAACCTCAAGATGTATAAAGCAAAAACTAGTAAGAGCTAAAAGGAGACTAATAAGCAAGAGAATAATTACTAAAAATAATGAAGATTTGTGTCTAATGGACATGTAGGTTGAACAATGCATCTACTACTCATGGGATATATGTTTTCAAATACACAGGAGATTAGTAAAAAATTAACAATATCTAATCAGAAAGTCTCAACATATTTCAAAAGCTGGAAAGTACTCAAACATCTATCAAGAATGAATAAACTGTATACAATCTTGTATGTTTTTGTGTTCACAAAGACACCTCCAACGTGTTATGAATCTCATACACTAAGAGCAGCAGTCAGACACAAACATGCACATTATTACTTCAATTACTGAATTTCATAAAGACAGACTTCTACACTTTATAGCTACCTTGATGAGAAAAAAGTAGTAATTATGAACATCAGGAAAAAAATTTTTGGAAACTTTCCTAGGATATGGCTGCAGGACTGCCACAGCAGAACACAACAAATGAGGTGTTTTGCATAAAAGAGATGGCGGAGGTGGGAACTCCCAAGTATCCAATGGGACCGGTTTCCTCTGCTGGCCCACTCATACTATTTTCCCACTGTATACTGTTTGCTGGTGTCTCTCTGTCCTAATAGGATTAGGGGCCACTTTGATGGTATCTGATTCAACTAATTGTTCATTTAGGTCTCTCTCTCAAACATTCAGCCTAAGTTACTAGGGCTTAAGACTTTAAAACATGTCAGGCCATAATAGGTAGTTATCAATCATGAGGGTATTCAGATCATATTAAACTGACCTATACACCTTATTTTGTAACATTCCCTATAAATGTATTCTACTTAAAAATAGAAACTAAAACTGCATGCAGTTTCAGAACATTCACAAGAAAACAGCTTTCTTTAGGTCCAGGGCACCTGTCTTCCACCTAATTATGTACCCTTGAATCCTTGATTTCCATCACATTTGAGACCCCTCTGTCACGTCTAGATCCATATGTTTTTAGATTAGCAGTGTTGCAAATGAAAGTATGAAACACTCTGAGGTTCAGCAACATCAACAAGGATTACAACTGAACTGTGTTACTAGTTTATGGTTAATGAGAGCATCTATTTATCTTTAGCACAATTAGTTTTACCTACCTGAAAGACCGATCAATAATAGTTATTATATCCCCATGTCTTAGTGGTACAGGTTCATCAATTGCAGACCCATTTACTTGTGTTGGATTTGTGGAACTGAAATTATACAATATTGCCTACAGGTAGAGAGAAAGGGAAAATATATAACTAATAAAATAGATAAAAAGTGAATCAAAACATTTTAAAAATCAGCTTTCCAAAACCCACTTACCTCCTGCCTATTGATTTCAATTTTGCAATGTTGTTTTGACACTACAGGAAGCTGGATACGAATGTCACATTCAGTTCCCCTTAATACAAAAGAATTAAGATTTTTTTTTGGTTGTTGCACCTTCTTAAAAATTACCACAGTTTTTCAAAATAAAAGAGAACCTGACTAGTAAGCTTGATCTAAAAATATAATAACAGGGAATAATAAAATGGGCCATGTAAATAATCTGTCTATTGCCAATAATTTTTACAAGCATTGCATAAGAAGCTATTTGAGTACCCAAAAATAATTTTATCAGAAAATACCTAAATATATATTAAATTATTTTTTTAAACAGCTGTACTTAGAAGACACACTTTGTCAATTTTGAAGGATAACTATTTTTAACATTGTGCTTTACAAAGTTTTTAATGTATGTTTGTTTGAATAGTTATAAAGTTTAAAAATTTAACACAAAGTGTAACATTTCATGTTAACACCTCTCTGTACCTTCATTTCTTCCTATACAAAAATACTACATTAGGACTTATGTCATGGTATTATTCAAACAACAAAATGAAATTTACATGTCACTGATGTTCTCGTCACACAATAAATATCATTATATATGAGCTTTTTGTTGTTCTTTTACAGCTTTGCTATATTAATCAACAGATTAAAGTCTTCTAACATTAAAAATACTAATCTGGAAGCAATGAAAAAAACAATTCTACTTGTATTTCTACAGAAAGCTAACAACGCAGAGAGAAGCACAGAGAGGATGGTTCCTAAACCCACCCACAAATGAATAGCCAGGAAGAGTTCACTGGTACTATTCTCTGGAACTGCTGCGCCATCCTGTGGCTTTGAAAGTTTGGGTATACTCCATGATTTCAATTTCAAGTCTGTTCTTTATATGAATCTCCAGAGACTAAATGTATCTCTTCCTACCTTGTCACATGACCAAACTCACACAAATTGTTTTCAAAATAATAAAATCTTACAAAAAGATAATGCAATGCTGTATAATAACCAAAATAACTACTATTTGAGATTCAAATGTTTTTCTTTTGATAATAAAGAAAGCTGTGGAAAAGTGTTAACTTCTTTAACCACAGGAAGGGAATTTCAGTTTTAGGTACCAGAACACCCCAGCAAAGAGAGACTGATTAGAATTAGGTTTTGCTTAGCAGGAGAACCACTGGCAGCATTTCTTAACCTCAACACCACTTGCATTCTGGACCAGAGAATTCCTCGCTGTCAGGCTATGCTCCGCACCACTGGGTTCCTTGCTACATCTCTGCCCTCTACCAGCGAGACTAGTGGCGTGTACCCCTCCCATAGTAGCACTGGAAAATGTCACCAGATCTTGCCCAAAGCCTTCTGGGGGATAAAACGGTCCTATGAAAACCACTTACTTATCTCCTGATTCCAAATACAAATCTGCAGCCTATCTTTCTACTTGATACCAACCAGTGCTACTTACTAATCACCACTCAGGTGCCAGACATCACGCCTGGCCCCGAGTACATAATTATTAACCTGACAACCCTTGCCCTTGGAACTTAGTCTAACAGGAGAGACAAACCAAACCAAAAAAACTAATCATCAGTGTGAACAAGCTTTCATTAAAGGCTCCTTTTCAGGTAACTGTATGATGGAACAGTTACCTGAAACCGAGAGGAGTGTACTCAAGCACAAGAGTATGGAGTATACAGTCCAGTCATAAAATTCAAACTTTGTAAAAAGTACCAAAACAAGAGCTTAGCGCATTTTGGCCTGGAAGAATGGTGAGGAATGGAGTTGTAAGGACAGGGTGAGGCCAGAATGGGGGCTAAAGGTTAGACCATAAAGAGGGGTGACTTCATCACAGGTCCACAGTGGCACCCTAGGAAATGAGGTGGGTGCTGTTAGTAATCGGGCCTGTCATGCCACGAAGAGGGTTATTATGTCATCCAAAATGAGAGCTGAGGAAAAGATCTCAAAGCATACTAGGAAGTCTTTTCGGCTCGTTTCGTTTTTCCAAAAAGAGGAGCCAAGTGCATGTCTCTTTCCTTCACTCTCAGTGTCCAGAGAAGTCAGCACAAGCCCAGTGGGGGGAGATGCAGGGTACACGTGGCATTTAAAAGAGGGCCGGAGGGGAATCAGGTTTGAGAATCATCTATCAAATCAATTACAAAATTTCTGTTTGGTTAAAAAAAAACAGGTAACACAGTCATCACACAACACATGTATACTTTTGAAACTTTCATTTAGTGACAACTATGTCAAGTGGTTGATGTGCAGACGTATCTAGGTATTACAGGCAAGTGCCCCCAAAGCATACGCCTGGGCTATCACACTGCCACCAAGTCCCTTTCGCCTTTCTGCCCTACAGCGTCCGGTGCGCGGGCTCACCTTCCGAACAAGCAGGTGCTAAGCGTCAGTGGAAAAGGGATGCCGTCCACCCCGTTCCTCTTGATGGTAACAAGGCGTGCCGTGGGCCCCATTTTCTAAACTAGCTGTTAGTCTACTCCGGGTAGGAAGGTTTCATATACAGAGGCAAACTCACTAGCACCTCTTCCACTGCAAAAAAAAAAAAAAAAAAGTGGGTATTACTCTGAGGGCAAAGGAGCTAAGATCATTTTCAGTGACCAACAGGGTTCGCTGGTGGAGTCCCCCGACCCCGCCGCCTGATCCACGTTTTAACCGAACTGTGGGCACCTTGGAGGGACAGGCGGTACAAGCCGCCTCCACATCGCCAAAGTCCGCAGCCAAAACCCCCGGAGGTCCACCCTGCCGGAGCCCCTCCGAGAACCCCCGGCCACAGCCTGGTCCCCGGCGCCCCAGCCTGGATTCTCCGGCCGGAGCCCCGCAGCTCTGGCCCCCGGAGCCCGGCCGCAGCTCACCTGGTGGAGTCCACACTCACCGCCGCCAGGGCGGCCTGCACGTCCACGCGGCCCCACGCAGTCCAGTCAGACACCGTCCGCGGGCCGCTCTCGCTCCGCCCCGGCCCGCAGACCCGTACCCCGCCGTAGCCGCGGGTACGGTAGCCCCGCTGCCCCCAACTGCGTTGTCGGCCTCGGCAGCTCTACGCCAAGGCGGCTCTAAGTGCCCGCCCGATTCAAACGAATACAGCGGTTCAAATTCTGGCGCTAAGCGATGCGATTGGACGAGAACCTTAGCGGGGGACCAATGGGAAGGGCAAAGCGGAAGTAGGCGGAGCCGGAGGGAAAGACACTGGCGGGGGGGCGGGGGAGGAGCCTGCGGTGGGGGGGCGGGGGGAGGGAGCAATGAATGGCGCTTTATTTAGCACCAGGAAAAATAACTCCTTACTGTCTGGGAAGGGTGTTGAAAAAATGCTGAACAACATATTCTCACTACCGAGACAAACCTTTTTTCCTTACTTAATTTTAAGGACCAAATACAAGCAACACCATATATTATCATTGCTAGAAGATGTAAATTTTTAAAAAATTAAAAACCTCCCTCCCCAGTTTTCTTATATCACCAGTGAATGATCTTAGATTCATGTCTTTTCTAGTTATGCACATATTGTTCTCTTTCTCATAAATACACGAAAGAGATCATTAGACACTAACATTTAGTTTGTGTTCTCCGCTTAGTGAATACAGAGGCAATTTCCATTTCGCAGATCCTCCCTTTCTGTTCGACGGGGCAGAGTATTCACTACTATTGCTACATATTTAGGTTACAGTGCTTGTGCTGGAAAAAAAATTGTCCATTTAAAGTAACTTGTGCAGGAAAAACTGGTTGCATCAAAAAATAATTCCTGCAGGATTCCATCCTGAGCCCCGCTTCCTTAGGGGGGTGTAAGGGGTGGGTGTGAGGCCCTTGCTTGGCCCTGGTGAGTTGAAGTGCATGGAACCTGAAATTGCCTTTGGTGACCCTTCCTGGCCATCTCCTGCCACCTCCGGTAGGTAGAACTTGGCTTCCTGGAACAGTAGAATTCTCAGAAGTGGTGAGGACACTTGAAGGATTCCAGAATCCTTCCAAAGCCGCATAAAATCAAAAGCATGTCACTAATGGACAAATTTTGTTTCACTCGCATTCTCTCAAGAGTGAGGTGAAATCTGCCAAAGGTGTAAGCACTTGGAGATTTCCAATTTCAGATTTGCAAAAATGTAAAATAATGAGGCTCTTTTCACTAATTTTTTGTTTGGTTGGGTTTGGGATAATAGATAATTTTTTGTAAAATTAAGTTGTTTGTGTAAACATGAAACACTTTCCCCACTATAAAATAAATATTTTTTAAACTCCTTAATTTTAATTTCAAATATAGTGAAGTATACTATATTTGTAGTATACTTAGATATAAGTAGATATAACCCACATTAATTTATAAGAATGTAAAGGGACAATGAAGCAAACAGTTTTGAGCCCCTCCCTCTGTCCTAAGGGAGCAACACTGAAGTTACAGCCTATGGGGACCAAAAAGCAGTGAGTGCCCCAGACAACCAGGTCCATATTGGATGGGACGAGGCTTTGTCGGCAAATTAAATGCAGACATACTATAAACCTTCTCGAGGTGTACTGTACTATTTCCATCCTGTCCCTCATTAACAATCAAAGTCCATCTCCGAATCATCCCATAAGATACTGCTTTTGTCACTCCAATTAAGGACTTAACTCAGGGACAGTTTGTTCTGGCCTTGGAGGCAGCCCAATTACAAATAAAGAGTGCTAGGATGTCTATTCACTAAACTTAGCAACTATGATAGAGCACATGCCAGAGAGCAGGGAATTAAAGGAAAGACACAGGAAATGGCCAGAGTAATAAATCTCAGACTTGTGGGAGTGAACAGGAAATTAGGGCATGGTAGGTTGGCTGGGGAAGCAGACACGGCCTGCTAATTGCAAAGTTCAAGAACAACTCCCAAAGCCCTCCATGTGGACTTCTTGCAAGAACTCTAGCAGTTTTAAACAGAACCGCTTAGACCTGACATCAGCCTGAGAGGTGTAAGGAAGAAAGGGAAAAGGAAAAAGTATATATACATATATATACACACAAGATAGTTAAGATAGTTATACAGCTGGTTTCTCTTAGTACATTGAAAAGATAGATTTGTGCTAATACTCTTTGGACAATATTTCATGCCTATATCTTGTACTCTGAATAACTAGTATGAAGATAACCACCATGTATTAATTATTGTTACTCTCCTACCAGCCTGTTCGGCAACTGTTTTATTGTTATTTTTATTTTTAAAATTTTAAGAAGTTAAAAAAAGAACAGTTGTCCTTGAACTCCCTGCTACTGTGGTGTTTTCTTTCATAGTAGCACACATTCACGTGGTGGAGTGTACTTCTTTTCCCACTTTTACTTGGCCCAAAATTACCCTATAGAGTATGTTTCTTTTCCTGCCTTTAATAAATGTAAAACCTTGCTCCCTTTTGCAGTTGTCTTGACCAATTTTTTCTTCAGGACAGACAGAATCTAGAAACTAGCTGCAGAATGAGACCTCAGTACCCCAAAACCTGGTAACAGGAGGGCTTACCTTCAGAGTTCTATGATGTTTTTGCCGTGTTGCTTTCTATTGAGTTTTAAGCTTGTTCTCCACCCCTGTAATTTCATTCTAAATGCAAATCTCACCACAGTAAGAAGAACCCTATGCATCCTTTTGCCAGGCTGCCTTCTGGCCCTGCCCTTCTTCCCATTTATTAATCTCAGGAGTAGAGAACATGTAGTTGGAGACTCAGGGACAAAGGATAGAGTAAAAAAGCTCACCACCAACCAAAAGCACAGGGAGAGTTTCTGTAGTTAATTTCCATAGTCTCATACTCCCATGCATCCCCCTGACATTTGTCAGTTTCACCTGCCAGAAGCTGACAATGGGCGTTATTCCAGGTAGCTGCAAAGGATCCCTTTGTCAATTCTTTTAATTCTGCGCATATCCAGCTGATTGGAGGTGTATGTCCCATAAATTTTGAGTTTATGTGCAGTACATACTTACTAAAATTTGAAGACATTCATGGTGTTTCATCAACTGTTTTTGGTAAATATTGTGTGTGAATGTGTGGCTGACATACATGGAGAGAGAGAGGATGGGTAGGGAGATTGTGGATGAGTAGGGAGGGAGTGCCAGACTGGAGCAAGCGAGAATGTGAGTGACCCCAGGATGTCATGTAGTTGGGTAGGGAAGTGGAGTAGAAACCAAGGAATTCTGGTTGGGGAAGTGGAGTAGGACCTAGGAATTCTGCAGAGAAGTGCGTTGAGATTCTGGTATCAGTGTGGGTGATCTCCCAGGGCCTCTCTTCCCTATCGTTAGGGAAGCCTCTTTGTCTTTGGCCACAGCCCTGTTGCTTCTAAATTTCCTTCTCGAACCTCTCTCACTGTCCTTGCCCACGTCAGAACTTCCTGGAAGAGTGTCCTGCCAGGGCCTCTCAGCTTGGGAGAAGTAGTTTCCACTCAGAAATCCTTTACTCATAAAAGGAAGTATTAATAGTAGACACTCCTGGCTGTGCTACTGGGTGGCCGGTACTCCCGGAAGAGTACAGGCCACCAACTAAAGTGGTCAACCTGGGTGGGGTTTCATCCCAACCCTCCCCAGCACAATGAGGGATAGGAGTCCTCAAATCCACAGCAAGCCTTCCATGCCGGCCATTTCCCTACTCCCTACCTGAGCCTTCAAATAGCTGCCAATAGGGGTCGCTGCACTAATCAAGAAAGTACAGTCCTTGGCCTAAATTTTGTTTCTCCTCCTCTGTCTGTAGCAGTAAGCTTGGCCACCGGCATTCTGCAGCTTTGTCCTCAGGGGCGACAAGGACCTTAACGTGGGGGTGTGATTGCAGGGACGGAAATTAACTTGCTAGACCCTTTCCTACAGTCAAATAATGCTCACTCCATTGGTGTAATTCCATTTCCAATCACGAACATGTTGGAGACCAAATGGGGTATTTGGTATTTCAAGTAAGGTATTTCAAGTAAGGCCTGGAAGGCTGTGGAAGGAGGAGATGGATATGAATGGCCTGGTTTAGATGGTAGCTTCGGAATAGGCTCCCCTGATACATACAGTCTGCAGACAGCTGCTGGTTTTCAAAAGAGCATTCATATACTCGGGGCCAGAATGAGAAAAATAAGTTGGACATAAAATGACAATTTTCTTAGAAAGTTAAATCGTCCATTTATTTATTTATTTTAATTTATTTTTGAGACAGAGTCTCGCTATGTAGTTTAGGCTGGCCTTGAACTCAACTGTGTAGCCCAAGCCGGCCTTGAACTCACGGTGATCCTTCTGCCTCAGCTTCCAGAGTGCTAGGATTACAGGGGTACACCACCACATCTGGCCCAAATCTCCACTGAAAGGAGCATATTCTTATGTTTTTGAAGGGATGGATGTTACTTTTTTATTAAAATGGAGACATGGTGTTATTGTTATTTTCCAACAGTTTATTATTTGAAGTCCCTTAGAAGGACAGTCTTCTATCTTTTGCTAAAATGTGGGAACACCTTATTTGTGCATAAAAATCCAGAACTGCAGGATCCAGATCTTTCAGAAGACAGTGTGAGCTCTCAGGAGTCCTGGAGAGGAAATAGGAAAAGAGTACAGTACGGAGAGGAAGCCCTGAGGGAGGGCGCCCACGACCAGCTCCTCTTTCCATGTCAGAGTTTGTGTTTAGGGACTATGCTGGAAGACTACGGAGGTCAGTGAACTTCATTAGATTTCCTTTCCAAGAAAAGCAGAGAGGCATAGTATGCCCTTTCATTGCCTTCTTTTAAAAAATGAGTCCATTAACAATGGAATCACCTTCTCGTCTAAGGCTTCATCAGCAAGGAGTCAGAGGAAGTGAGCTGTGGTAATTTCTCCTCATTTATTTGCTTGTGAGGACTGGCATAGTTGCTTGCCTACATTAGCAATATGTTAATCTTTTTAAAGCTATTTTCACTTATCCGCACTAACTGAAATATTCAAGACTCCAGGGAAGGAGAAGCCCCAAATCATGAGGACTGTCCCATCTGTCTTTTGAACTCAGAAAATTTGTTTGGAAAAAATGCTTTTTTAGATTTTTTTTTTATTTTAAAGAGAACAAAAAAGTTTAAAAAACATTAAAAACAATAGAAAATTTCAAAACAAGATGATAGAAAATCAACAATTTTTTAAAAGCAATTTTGCATGCCTGTTTCTGGTAATCTGAAAGCCATTTTGAAGGTAAAAAATTTTAACTAATTCAGGACAAAATCTTATCCTCTGCAGCTATGATGTTTTGAGGTGAAAACTATAGATGTTATTCTTGCTTTATAAGCGATATTGTATTCTTTTCCTATAGCAAACATTGTGCCAGCCAATCCTCCGAATGGCCCTGTGGTGAGTAGATGGGAGTCTGTCTCTGTGTACTGGTCAGTGTGTTCCAGCCATAGGAGGAACAGCTTGCTGCCCTGCAGATGTTTGTTGTAGTAGGAAGATAGATGTTTACTGCAGAGTATGGGCCCAAAGCATACACAGAGAAGCCATGTTATATCACTAGTGATTCAAGGCAAAAAAAAAAAAAAAAAAACCCACCAAACAGCTGTTTTCCCCCTATTGTTTGAAGACAGAAATGCCTCTGTTCAGATGGATGGCACCTAGCCCAGCAGCTTTCCCAGGCCTGTCTGACAGCATTGTTTTGCATTTATATAATCACTATAGATCCTAATTACTTGTTGAAGGTGACCTCACTCTCACTAAAGGACATTATTCTAAAGGCCGTACAGCTTGTTCGTATGATAGATCTGTCAACACAGAAGTACTCTAATGTCCTTAGATAGACATAAAACGGAATTATTGACCCTTGTTCAGTATTGTATCAGGTTAAATATTAAATGTATTCCCAATAGTGAAGAGAATACATGTATTGTAATTTTTTTCTCACAGGAGATAATGTGTGCCTAGGCTAAGAATGCAGAAAGGCAGCCATTTGATAAAAGTTCTCCCAGCTTTTCACTAAGAAACTTTGTAAAAGAAAAGTGAAAGTGAAATGTCTGGGATCACCTACAAAGTGACAGGTGTTGAGATGAAATTCCTGATCTTAAGACCGAGCCTTTGGAGACAGGATTCAGGGTCAACCAGTTGAAAAATATACAGATTCCACAAATGGAGGGGAAGAACGCAGGGTCAAAAGCAGCTATGTTGTGAACATGGGTGGAAGACATATGTTCTCTGCTGCCCATTGGGTCTTCGACAGGTCTTATTTGGGGAGCTTTTGTGACTGTTCTCAAGATCTTTGTCTTTCCCTTTTTTAGATTTCAGGTGCTCCTGAGGCCTTGAGCATAATTTCTGGGTTCCTCAGTGTGGTCTGGTGTTTAAAAGACTCTTTGAAGTTCCCAGGTGTCTTAGGGCTTGCCTTAGGTTCTCTCAACCAACACTTATTTCAGTTCTGTTTTCTGCCAGGTCCAGTTTCTTATTTGTAGGTTTCTTAAACAATCTCTCTCTCTCTCTCTCTCTCTCTCTCTCTCTCTCTCTGTCTCGCTCCCCCCTTCGTGTGTGTGTGTGACAGAGTGTGTGAGTGTGTGTGTGTGTGTGTGTGTGTGTATGCGCAAGCGCGCGTGATTTCTCTTTCCCTAGTGCTTCCTGCTTGTTATGGGGGCGGGGTCAACTGGTTCGGGCTGTGAAGATTTGCCGGCATTTTAGTGCTTTGGAGCTCCTCATTCTTTGGTCTTCAGCACACACTAGTGAGTGGAGGAACCCTGAACCATGTGCGGGGTCTCTTTCGGGCTTGTCTGGAGTAAACTCTCAGTCAGTTCAGCTGCGAGTTGCTATTCTGCCCCCAGCAGTTTCCAGATCACCTCCCAGCTGTTACCTTTTCAGAAGTTTGTTTTTAGGTTTAATATTTTTTTTTACATGTTTCAGAAGTTTCCCCTGTCCTCCAGATCGCCATCTACTTTGTTTTCTATTACTTGGGTCTTCCTCAGATGTCTTCTTCCTATGTTTTTGCCAAAGCAAAACGTATTCCCTGATGTGTGGAAAAGGGGAATGTTTTACATGGATAGAGAAATACCTGTGGATATTGCTGAATAAGATTGAGGCTGCCAACATGAAACGTGATGAAAAAGCACAAACACTCCAAACAGGAAGATGTAAACTCTTCCATAAACATGACGTCATCAGTGATGTATCCTCTCCACGTTTCCACAGAATTTGCATGGGACCTGAATTTAAAGTTTCTCAAATTACCTGCCCTCAACACAGAGAGTAACTGAAGGCCAAGAGAAACAATCCTTTTAAGATTAACAGAGGGAATGGGCTAATGTGAAAGAACTAGTCAAAATGATGGCTACAGACATCAAAAAGAATTTTCCAGAGATATGTTTATCTGCAGATGTTGGAAAAGCTGGTCAGAAGAAGTGGTGGGCAGTTCAGTTGTTGTTCGTGATGTTGTTATATTGGGAAACAGTACAGAGTGCCTGTCTCCTGTTGTCCCATTTAGCAGTTCAACTTACTGCATTGGTATACGTCTGTAATCCTAACCTCTGGGAGGTTGAGGCAGGAGGATCACAAGTTCAAGCCCAGCCTGGGCAATTTAGTGACTTATTGAGACGATGTCAAAAAATAAAAAACTGTGGGGCAGGAGGCAGCTGGGGGTGTACTCCATTTAAAGTCCCCGGGTTCAATTCCCCAGTAAAATGCACAGAGAGAGGGACAGAGATAGAGAGACACAGAGACCGACACAGAGAGACAGACGGAAAGAGGAAAATTATCAGTTTGTGTGCTGTTTGTATATTGGCTCATTTTGGAACAAATGTCAACTGTTACCACAGATCTGACTTCTGTCACAGACAGGCCTCCTGACTGAAATCTATTCTGAATTGCTTTCTTAGGTTTACAGTAGAGGTGATCATTCTTCCATGGGAACAAACTCGAAAAGCTTTACCTTAGATATCGTAAGATTACTGGCATCTGGGAAAAGTATTTGATATAAAAATTTCAAATTAATTCCTCTTTCATTTGATCTATGTTTGCTATTCTCTGTGTTGAATTTGAGCTTCATTCTACTTACTGTCCGACTTGTGTTCCTGTATTCTGATTTCTTAAGGGAATGCCCCTGAGCCAAATGTCTTAAGATACAACCAACAGAGATCAACAAAGAACTGAGATATGTACATCAGCAGAAAATATTAAATAAAGGGGCATGAAACGAAGTCCATGAAGACTTCCTGGGGTATGGAGCAAGGGAACCCAGGTGATGGGGCTGAAAAATCTGGATCTATGGGCAAAGTCATTGGGAACAGAATGTCCTGGAGATCCGGAAGACGGGATAACACCCAGCCTCACGCAGTGGAGGAGGACATAAGGAAAAGAAGTTGGAAAACCCCTTGAAGACTTGGACAGAGATAGAAGCTATTGGTAATTCATATTTCATGTGTTGAGGCCCTGAAAGACTCAAATTTAGCCAAGAAAAAAGACTTGGAGGGTGAATCTAAGCAGATACTAACTTGAAATACGAAGCGATGTCTAAAAATTCCAAAGAAGGTAAACAATTTGCTACTTTCCTTTTTTATGAGCACAGACTATTTGAATATATTTTACCACACATAAAAAATCAGACAGAAGACATTATATATAATATCCTACCGAAAGCTCCTGCATTAATCAAAGCCATGTGTTTTGTCCCAGTAGCTATATTTCCTTATACCTCTTGGGAATTCCACTTCAACGAGTGAAGTCAGGTTATTGTCTTCACTCAGGAAGAGTTAGAATTGTATTTGGTTAGTGCTATCTGACTGCTTATGACACAAATTGTGTGAAAATTGTAGGTAAAATCTTAAGTCTGTCTTCAATTCATTAATGTTTATTAAAATAAAAGGCGGCTGTCAAAGGACTTTCTTTGGAAAGGCAGAATAAACAAAGGCGGGCGAGCTCAGCAGGCGAATAGTAATTTCTACTCAGAGTGTGTCGTTTCACCACCCTCAAACCAAACAACAGCTAAGCTAATGAAATATAAGTGCTACTAAAATCGGATCAAATTTGGTAGCTTATGAATCGTCTATTATTTAAGTAATTCACAATTTAGTTCAATTGCTATTCTGAGGAATATATAATTTAACTGGTTTGAAAGAATAGGATGGACAGTACATTTTGTGAATGGTACAAAATTGCTCTTAGTGCACAGAGGTTGAAGGTAGAACTGCCCTATTCTGAAATCATCCAATGAAATGAAGGTCATAATAGCTACTTCAGTTACAGAGTTGCAGCAAGTCCAGTTGTGTAGACTGGTGGTGCCCAGAACAAGCCAAGAACTTGAACTGACATCTTTAAGGAGAGTGAAGATTCCCAGGTGCCACCCAACACATACCACACAGTCAGCAGTGAGCTGAGCTGGAGTATCTCCCTTACTGGATGGTTGCAGGAAATCTAGTGGGGAGGTACAGATTGAATGTTCCAGATGGAGGGTGGAGGAAAGGCTCAGGGAAGTGGAGCGATGTCCAGAAAGATGCCATGAGTGAGAGACTGTGTCAGAAACTGGGCTGGCTAGAAGCCAAAGACATCTGACAGTGGCAAGACGTGACTGCAGAGACCAAGGAGATGCCAGGATCTCAAACGTCCCCGTGTGGTTAACACATGCACCTCCTGTTGCAATTCTAAAATAAAAGCTAGGCTTCACACGCTGCAAGATTCATAGTTTAAACAATGGTGCATGATCATAATGAGATTGAAGAAGTAAGGACTGAACTCCTTTTCACATGGATGACCCTACACAAACAGTAGCCAGGATCCCAGGGGTGAGCCGGGCCTGGCTGCTGTATCAGGAGCACCTGGGCCTCTTCCCGGGAGCATATTTTGAATTTTACTTATGAACAGGAGCTGTCAGGCAGTTTTCAACACAGAAAAACCACATTAAGATTAAAAAACCACTCTAGCTGCAGTGAGGAGAACAGAGTGTACATAAAGACAGCTGGAAGGGAGATGAGCTGAATGAGCAGAAAGGGCATTGAGGAACCTCCAGAAAGACAGGGGGGAATCTGGACCAGGTGATACAGACAAATCCATGGAAACCCTCCAGTTCCTATGAGTATATGCCCAAGTTCCACTGGAAGCAGAGACGGGGAGGTGATTCTGGAAGTGTAACACTACTTTTGAAAGGCTAAGCTCTCAGATGTCTGTGTAGCTACACTTAGTAACAACAGCCATGCACAGGAGTCAAAACGCTGAGAATAAGAACTGGTGGTACTTATCTTCCATCTCCAAGACCCTAAAAAACAGTAATGAAGAATCACATCATATCGTGTGTGTGTGTGCACAAAATTCAAAATTAAATCATGACATAATCTAGCCTTGGACATTCTGTTCTCCAAAGCCTAGCATGAAAAGCAAATTGTTGCCTGCTGGGAGAGGAAGGCAGGAAGAGGGGAAGGTGTCTAAGCCACAGGATGCCTCTCCCTCCCACATCAGTTTTTTCCAGAAAAGCAGCAAAGTGTGGTCCTGCTTGCTGGAGCACAGATGTCTTCTAAAGACAGCCTGAAGGGTGAATCTAGTTGAAAATCATCTGCTCTCTGCATGGAAAGATTTTGATCAAATCTTGTTAACATTTATTGCTTTATGTTTTGAAAATATCTAACTATTTAAATTTTAGTTCCAAAATTCGATTGGATGAGGGCTGGGGTATAGCTCGATGGCAGAGCGCTTGCCTTGAATAAATAAGGAATAAATCGAAACTGGATGAAAAACAACTGTGAAGTTGAAAACATAAAGTCGCAGGCACCGCTCACTTCCGGAGTATGTTTCTGAACCGTTCTGCTGTCTGCCATCTGAATGTCACCACTTTCCCAGGGGCCAGGTTGGAGACTGGTCACTTGCTGAACACAGAAGTGCCAAGACGGCACAAAGAGAAAGTGGGGGCGTCCATCCTGCTGTGTTGAAGGAAACAAGGCGTCTGTGGCCCCCATCTCCTGTGTTGGGTCCAATCCATCTAGAGAGGTTCGGTTTGATAGGGTTATAAAGCAAGTCACACACTACTGCAGGAGCGCGCCTCTCACGAGCTTCCGTTGGTGCGAGCAGCACGAAGGGCTGTGACTTCACAGTGACCACACCGGCTCGCCGGCGGCGTTCCCCGATTCTGCCGCCCCATCCACCTTAACTGGCTGATACGTGGGTGCCCTGCACCTCACGCCGCCCCAGAACCCAAAGTCCCGAAACCAGAGCGCCGCCACCTGGAGCCCTGGCCCCGCCGAGCCCCAGTCTGGATCGCCCTCAGCGAACCCCGCAGCTTCTGTCCCTGGAGCCCGGCTCCGGCTCCCCTGTGTCCTCCAAGCTCACCGCTGCCCGTGAGGCCCACGTCCGCCGTGCCCGCCGCGCCTGTCTGATTCAAACGAAAAATCAGGGATTCAAATTCTGACACTTGAGGAAACTTTTGGGGTCATGCTTACATGCACTCTCTTGATTCTGCTGAGGCTATGTGCAATTGCATATTTTAAATATATGCATTTTTTAGTATCCGAATTACTCTCAATGAAGCTGGGTGTTTTTTATTTATTTGTTTGTTTAGGGTTTTTTTTGGTACCGGGAAAATCAAACTCAGGACCTTGCCTGCCAGACAGACGCTATGCCGCGGAGCCATACCCTTGGCCCCAAAGTAGTTCAAAATATATCCGGGCATGTTTTTAGTCAGGCTGTAAATTCAGAAGGGTAAATTTGTAGTAATTAGGAATTAGTAGGCCAAATTCACATTAACTGGCTAAATTTCCACGTACGTATCCTCTGCATGTATATGTAATGCTGCTATGTATATTCTCAAACTGCCCTTTTAAAGGTATGAGCTGAGCTTTTCTTTCACCGAGAAAGCCCTAATTTTTTCCCGTTCACTGGCTCAAGGATGCTGACACTGTTCACCTTATTTTCATTCGCTAAATCTTGACTGTGTCTTGCCAGCAAAGTGACGATCCAGAGTTCCCTTTCTCACGCTGTGTGTGATCAGAGATGCATTCACAGCATGATTTTGAGTTTAGGTTTAATGGACTTTTTCTAACATTCCATATATATATATATATATATATATATATATATGCTGTTTGATAGCAATTTTAGTAAATATGTACAAACATTTTTAAGCATAGTTTTGAGTGTAGTTTTGAGAGAGAGAGAAAATTGTAGGTAAGTAGAAGTAACTGACAACACACTCTTACGTGCAGGGTATTTGAGTGACGTTAGGATAAAGTGGGGTGAGAGGGTGGGGCAGAAATATAAATTCATCAACGACCGAATGCCAAGAAAGCGACCATCAGCAATTCTCAATTTGGTTTTTTGTTGTTGTTGTTTGTTTGTGTTTTTTGGTACCAGGAATCAAACTCAGGACTTTGTCCTTGCCAGGCCAGCACTTGCACCCCTGAGCTATATCCCTGTCTCCGACGATTCTCTACATAGAGCAGAATATCACATTTAACCCCATAATACATCCAATTATTGTTTTTCAATTAGAATGCATTTATAAAAAAGAATTTAAAATTCAAGGAGAAAAAGGAGTAACGCAAAGTTTCCCACTGCTAGGGGAGAGGTTTCCGAAGTAGATCACGATCCCTATGAAATCACTAGACCATTATGCAGGTGGGTACATTTAAAACAATGTCACACCAGTTTAATTTTTCATAGGTTAGTAATTTGGGATTTGCCAAAGATGAATATCTTTTGCAATGATTTCAACTTGCCTTTTGCAATACTAAATATTGCACTCAGGGCCTCTTGCGTGTTAGGCAACTGCCCCCCCCCACCCCCAGCACTTTGTAAGCTTTTTAGAGACACTTTTGGTAAGTTGCCCAAGGTGGACTTGAACTTGTGATCCTCTGCTGCCTCTTCCTCAGATGTCAAGCATGTGCCAGGATGCCATGCTGATTCAAATTTTTGTGGAAAATATAGACACATCCACAAAATTTCTTTTAAAGGGTTGAACCAAAAGAGTTTGCAGACTACTCACTTAGTGTGTGGGGGTTGCGGGGGGTAAAGTCCCCTAAATCCTCTGGCTTTTCCTCCTGAGATACCCCAAAGGCCTCAACTCACCTTTATCTCTGCTCTTTTTACCCAAAGGAAAGAAGACTTGCTTTACATCATTACTTTAGGGGTAATGCCACACAGAAACCCGAGAAAGATTCAGAAGATACTTTAGGCTGGAGTAGTAATTTAATGGGTGCTTTTTTGCATGGTAAAATTTCATGGTGTGAGTTTCATAGCATTAAAACAATTTAAATATACTCATCAATATTTCAGAAATGGGTGCATGGAGTCCTGCTGGGACATCTTTGCAGATGTTAGAAGGAGAGTAGACCTGTGTCAGATCAGAGGTCATTTCTTTCTGTGGAAGATTAATTTCCAGAGCACGGAGTCAGTCTGGATGCTCTGCTGGGGCCACCCCTCCTATCGTTAGGGCGGCCTCTGTACTGTTTACTTTACTGGTTTGTCACTTTCCTCATGATTGATAGGAGGCTCCTCACTCCTCTACCGCTGCCCTCAGTGAAAGGCTAACTGTACAAGATCCTTCAGCTTGCAAAAGGGAGTATCTACTCTGTGAATCAGAACCTCTCCTGGCGCAGATCTCCTTGGAGTGAAAGGGAAGGGCAGCTGAGAGAGGGGCAGGGCTAGAATACTTTGGGAACCTCTCCTAGACCAGCTGTGCTGTCATAAGTGACACCCCCCCCCACACACAATCCAAAAGTTTTCTCTTCCTCTGTGACCTGAATGAGTTTGGGCCAGTGCCCTGGTCCCCAGAAAGTCCCAGGTCTCAGACCGCATCCTCACCCACTTCTGTGATTGCAAATCCTGGTCACTGAACTAATTATGGGAGAAGTGGGCCTTGTAAACTTCATTCACCAGTCTCTCCTCAGAAATCACTCCCTTTCAAGCCTCCTACCAGGTGAGGCCTACATCAGAAATGGGAATCTTGGGTTCTGAAGGCAGCTAGGAGGGGTCAGGGTTCTTTTATAACAATGCTGGACACACTTTCTTTCCCAGAGGCAACCAAATAGCTAAGACCTGGAGGTCCGGGGTGGCCCCACACTGTCTGCTCCAGTTCCCAAGCCAGGTGCTGGCTAGGCCTCAGGACACTTGCCTGGCTTCACCCCCTGCCCCAGACTTTTTCTCCTTCCCCAAACTCATGCAGGCTCAGTGACTCTCAGTGATAAGAAAGTTCCTATCAGTCTCTCACGCTGTTCATAACTCTGGACTCCTGGTCCTTTTGTTTCACCAGTGTTCAATGGGTAACCAGTGTTTGTAGGGCTTCTCTCCCTGATACCTGCTGTCTGGCTCCTGGGCCTTTGTATCTAGTTTCTGAGAAGTGGCCTCAGTAGGGCAACTTTCCCCAAGCGTAGAAGGAACCTTACATCTTCCTGCCACCAAATTCTATCAGCACTTCTCTGCTCAGTGATGATGTGGTCTATCCCCTGCTGTCCCAGCTCTAAATTTGATGTGATCTTACCCCCTGCTAACCTCATGGACCCCAAGTTAGGGAAGATCATCAGAGACAATGTGAACCTCTGCAAATTCCTACCAGCATATGTGACTCCTAGGCTTACACTCTTCAGACCTTCGAACTGCTGAGGATGGAGTCCAAATTCCTGCCAGGTCCTCCGAAGCTACATTGCCCTTGGGCTTCCTGCTTCCTGTCTGCTCTAGATCTCTTAATGCACTCCTTGTGCTCAGGCCCCAGGCTTCTTTCCTGCAAGGTGCCAGCTCCTTGTAGGCTTAGGGCTGATGACTCTTCCCTCTGCACACTGAAAGGACCCTTTCTGGGGCAGTGGTTAAAGACATTACCTGGAGAGTTCTCACCCTGGATGCCTGGGCCAGCGAGCACTGCTCCAGCCATGGGATTTCCTGTGTTGGCCCGTGAGCCCATGCAGGACCTAACTGCCTGGAGAAAGGGGAGAAAGAGCCTTGACCTCAGCCTTCTGCATTTAAAAAAGGAAACTGAGATTTTAAAAAATCACTTTGAAAACCCTGAATAAAATTTTGAGAATTTTTTTCTTAAAAAGATGCTAATATTATGTTATTATAGAATATTTAGGGGAAAATATCACTCAAAGATACCTACAAATAATGTTTTTTCCTGTGTAATATTTATACTACCTTGGAAACATTACACATATGTATGCTTTCATTTAGTATTACAATAATTTATTTTGAGATAGGGTCTAGCTGTAAAGTTAAGGCTGCCCCTGAACTCCCTATGTAGGCCAGAATGGCTTTGAATTTGTGCCAACCTTCCTGGTTCAGCCTCCCAAGTGCTGGGATTACAGGCATGCACCACCATGCCTGGCTATAATCATTTTCTTGTTCAC
This sequence comes from Dinomys branickii, assembly GCA_004027595.1. Lineage (NCBI taxonomy): Eukaryota > Metazoa > Chordata > Mammalia > Rodentia > Dinomyidae > Dinomys > Dinomys branickii. The sequence goes on from PVLD010005189.1 coordinate 34,489, forward strand.
TTTGGTGAATATCACTTTGAAAACTCTATTTTCTTCTGTTTGAAAATTTACGACTTTTCCTAAGTCATACTGCTTTGGAGTTGCTGTGCTTCCCAGGCTGGGGAGGAACTTGTGATCCACTTGCCTCAGCCTTCTAGAGTGTTGGGCTTAGAGTATTCACCACTTGTAGCAAAAGTCTTGTTTTGATATTATGTTCTAAGTATACACCTCCCCAAATCTACTTATCTATCAAGTAGTATTTGCTACAATTACCAAGTTGCTTTCTCTTCGAAAGGATTGTGCCAATTGTTTACCCAGCTCAATGCTTCAGATGCCTGTTTTTTTTTTACTAGTTTTTAAAGTAGCATTTTTATTCTCTGCTAATTAGACAGGGAATAGATGGAATGTTAGTTCAATCTGAATTTTATGATCACTTGTAGGTTTGAACATTTACATGTGCAATATTTTCACCATTTAGAGTCGTGATTAGCAGTCTTCTGTGCTGTTTGCCTAGGCATCTATGTGTCATAAAGTGCTCATTGCCGATTTCTTCAATACATACATAAAACTTTGTTCTGCATGGTTCCTAGATCATGATGATGATGAAGATTGTACTGGGGACTGACCCCAGGGCCTCACCAGGCACATGCCTGGTAAAATCTCTACCACTGAGCCACATCCACACAAGAGTTTAGAAAGTCCGTCATAAAACTGAAGTTATTGCAAGTCATTTTATCAGTTCCTTGGGAAAATATGTGAGCTGTCCAGTTCTTTAAGAAAATTTCATGTGCTTAGGAAGGACACTGGTGTGTACACAGAGTGCTGTGCAGGACTGGTTTGAATTCAAATGAGGGGACTTTGGCACATGGACAGTAACTTACAGCCCTGGGCTGTACTGGCATATAGAGATGCTTAAAAGATGATCAGTAAAATCACTGTTCAAAGGGCAACCGAAACAGGACAAAATGTAATGGGGAACATTTTTAGCTCTAGAAGTAAATGTGAGAAGTTAAAGTCGATAGAAAAGTTATAATTTCATACAAAAGATCATCCTTTCTACTCCCCAAAGTTTGACCGAGTCAGTAGGAACTTGAAACTCTCAATACTATAGTCTGGTAATCCATGGTTTTTGGTTTGTTTTTGTGGCCCTGAGGACTGACCCACTGGCTGTGATCACACAGACTAGGCAAGTGCTCTAACACCAAACTACATGCTCAGCCCACGGGGCTTCTTTACATCCTCTCTCCATAGGGCAAGGGGTATTTCATTATCGAGGCTCAGCTGGAAAGGAGGTATCTGAAATCATTTTTTAAAAAAGTATCTGGTTCTTACAGGATAAAGGAAAAGATCCCCGTGTGTGGATTTAAATATTTATATTGCTTGAGAACAGAATTTGAGAAATCATGATCAATAATATAATAATTAGTTCAGGCAATTTTGTCTCATAATCTTTCTTACTTCTGTAAGATCTTTAGCTGTGGCCAATAATTACTGTTACGTAGTTATGAGGAGGTTTTAAAATTCTAAATTTACTATTTTCATTGAGACAGTCACTCATTATCATCCTGTGTAGTATTTTGCCTTTGAAACATCAGACATTTCTTGATAATGTAATTTTCCATGTACTGCTTATTCTTTTGCCAGCTTTAAAAGAGTATCCTTTACTTGCAAAGGAATTTTTTTGGTAATGCGTTGGAAAGTTAGTTACTGGCAAGGTTTGGAAATGTGCTCTTATTAAATTGCTTTTAAAAAATCATATAACAAGCCCAAGTTTAATAATTAAATGAGAAAACTTTTAATATCTGCTTAATAATAATAAATGCCCATTTCCACAGAAACACACACATATAAGCCGGTTGAAATATTATGATCATAGTCACTGAGCTTTCCTAGCTAAGTTTCACAAGCAGATGTAACACCTGATACCTGAGGGTTTCTGTTTGACTGCCAGTGTGTGGCTCATGGCAGAGAACATTAGCACTGCTCTGTGCCCTCCCCATGTAGCACTGCATGATTCCCTACGCGGTCCTCGCTCTAGCACTGTGCAATTGTGACCTGAAAAATATTGCTAAAAACCACATAAAGGGTTAAAAGTTTATGATCTTGTGAGTCTACATTACTAGCTGTCCACGCTGCACATGGCCAGCTGGAAGTAACCCAGGGGCAGGGGGCTGGGGATATAGCTCAGTGGAATAAGCGCTTGCCTAGCAAGCGCAGGGTCCTGAGTTCGATCCCCAGTACCGCAAAAAAAAAAAAAACAAAAAAAAAACAAAAAAAAAACAGGACCTGCACCCAGGGGCAAATGCGTTGGTAATATAGACACAGCACAGTGCACAGAAATTGAGGCTAGGGGGAGATGGAAGGAATGTATGGGGAAAAAATTAGCTGCGTGATTGCCTTATCAGAGTGACCTGAGAAGAAAAGAATGTAGTTCAAATTAAAGGTTGTGTGAGAGAAGCTTTTAGCTATCTTTTTAGTAATGCCCATATTAAGGCACCAGTAGACTAAAAAGCAAGGCATTAATATAAGGATAACCTTTAGATCATAAATACCTGCATTCTTATATATTTAATTATGTTCAACCTGATCAAAAAGTACAGTGAATGATTAACGTTTTAAAAAAGTTACACAAGAGGTACATCACTGTTAACCCCCTCAAAACACCTCCTTCGCTGTGGCTACGCCTATCTCATTGTTCTTGCCACTAGTTCTGGAAATCCTTCTCCATGTCTTTTGATTTGCTAATGTGGCTGCCTCAATGCCTGAACTGATTCAAAAAGTTTACTTTTCAGGATCATTGTGACCTGGAGAAGGAGCCAGAAGTCACATGGTGCCAGATTCCATGAATAAGATGAATGAGGACACACTCTAATTGTAGGTCTGTGGCTCTGGCTTCTGAAAATGAAGGACTTGTTGACCATTTGCTGTGAAGCTGTATAGAGAAGAGGGGAAGCAGAGGTCATAACCAAGGTGGCCATGGGTCCTCAGCCAGGAGCTGGACTTCCCAAGCCCAAGGAAGGACTTTGCTGGGAGACTGTAGAGATCAGGCATGAAAGGAAAATCTATCCACTTCATTTCTATACGGATGCAAAGTATCTTGTTAAATTAAGGGTGATATTAAAATATTTTCAGATTAAAAACTGAAGGAGCTCATTCACAGTACATCAGAGACATGCAGTTTAAGCACATCAAAGGATGCAGCCACATATATAAAAAGAAAGCACAGCGAACGTCAGAGAGGATGTGGAACGAGTGGACAAAGCCCTGCTCTGATGGTGGTGACACACACACAACCACACAGAGAAAGCTTTAGGCAGCTGCTTATAAAGTTAAAAAAGTATCTTTCCTACGATGCAATTTCACTGTTAGGTGTTTGCCAAAGAGAAGTGAAAACATGCTACAAAAGGACTGGTATAAATAGATTTATTCATTATATCCAAAGCCTGGGACCAATCAAGATATCCACCAAGAGCCCTCAGGAGGCTGAGGCAGGAGGGTCACAGTGAGTTCAAGGCCAGCCTAGGATACATGAGCAAGTTCAAGGCCAGCCTGAACTACGCGGTGAGATTGATTCTGTATCAAAAACAAAACAAAACAAAACCAAACAATAGATATCCACAACAGAGCATTTCCTGACAGGACGTATTTTGCAAATTATGTGATAATCATATGGTGAAATATGACATACAAATAAACAAACATGAAATATTAGTGTATACAATGATGTGGGTGGATCATAATACAGAGAACAGGTGTAGAAAATAACTGCACATATTGTCTCATTATATCTATATGAATTTCTAGAACAGGCAAAAGTACTCTGTGATAGTTGGCATCAAGATCAGTGGTTTTCCTGCTGGGTAGTGAGTACATTGATTGGGGCAGGAAGTAATTTTCAGGGACGATGGAAACCTGCTGGGGTTTGGCTGATGTGTTATCACAGAAGGTGTTTATATTTTTCAAAAGCGTCGGAACTGCACAGTCCAGATTCATTCATTTGACTATGTGTTCATTTTTACCCTAACTAAAAAAAAATTTTAAGTCAGTGAAATGCAGTTTGGAGGCCTTATTTGTATCTCCTTTGGAAACAAACGTAGAACACTTTTAGGAGGCACTTGGAAAAATGTGGTCGCTGAGTGTTAGGTGATATTCAGGGACTGTTTCGGATGTAAAGTAGTCTTGGCACCACAACAGTGTTGCTGTGCAAAGCACAGTCTTTCTTCTTGGTGCTGTGCACTGGGGCAGTTAGAGGAAATCTGCTCTCTGGGGTTTGCCTCATCTTAAACTGGGGTAGGAAGGGTGCTGGGTTGGAGTGGGCGGGCACCGGACACCAGGGCGCCAGAAAGCCTGAAGATCAGCGTAGACGTGGGGAGAGGGATGTGTGGGGTTTCGTTTTGTTACTCTTCCTACTTTTGTATATGTTTAAACTCTACTATGAGAAAAAGTTCTGAAGATTAAGTGTTTCGAGCTTTAAAAACAGTAGAAATAGGATCAGTTGGCAGGTGGAGTAGGCAGGTAAAGTATCGTTGCGTGACCTTGCAAGCTGAGAAACATCTCCTTCCTCACCGCGTCATCCGGTGCCTCGGCATTCTACAGGCCTCCTTGTGCCCCGGCAATGCACCTCCGGAACCTCTGACCGACTCAGCGTCAGGCGATACCCAAGCAGTTTCTATAAAAAACCTTAAAATGCACGGAAGGAAGTTTCTGTTGAAAATCTTAACGAGCAGAGATCGCTAATATTTCAAACAAAAATCTAGCTTTCTGTCTGCTCTTAAAAGTAAACGAGCATGCCACCTTCCCAGGCCCAGGCTCCACGCCCTGCTGGAGTTCAGCAGATCTTAGCAGAGGACCGAGGAAGTGGTGCGGCGTCCGCTCCTAAGCGTCCCGGGTCCCTCTGGACCTGAGCCCACGCGGCCCTGGGGATCGATGGCTTGGACTGCAGCGCCATCTGGCGGTTAAGGAGGTCCATGGCGCCCTCGGATAGAAGCGCGGGCTTGCTGGAGGCGGAAGCCCGCGCAGGTGCGCTGTCATTACTACTCCCGGGTCAATGCAAGGATCTGCGTGGACCTCCGCCGTACCAATCAAGGTTGTATCGATGCGACAGTAGAAGGAAGGCAGTTCTCTGTTTACATGTAGCTGTGTGCCTGAAGTCATTGCCGTTGCAGGGATGTGCTGACGTTGGGGCGCGGGGACCCAGCACCCGTGCCAACGCCGGTCTGCCCCGTGCAGCTGGCAGTGGGCACCGTTCTCAGGGAGGGCCCACTCTGATCTAAGCGAAGTGCGATCGGTTCTACATTACTGTCTCTTAAAAAGCCGCGGGTTAACATTGCAATGTTGAGAGACTGATTTTGGTTAACTTACCACTATTGATAATAATAAATTATGATTTGAAAACTTTCGCCTATAAATTATACACTCATTAATTTGAAAACTCCGGACATATGTATACACTTGGCCATCCTGTATTTTAGGCGCTTATGGTTATGCATCAGGCAGTGTGTTCAAGGTATGAACCAGACAGTTCCTGCTGTGCTTGGGCGCACAACCTGCTCTGGAGAGCAAGACCCTGGTCTTGTGGCCCACGTGGCTCAGGCTGCGGCGGATTCTGAGTGTGGCCGCCATCTAGAGGATGATTTTAGGATTGGCCTCGGCAGTCACCACCTTGAGATGGCTGCCACACAGTGGCGTGTGGACAGGCCTGATCCCAATTTTAGGTAAATTTTAGTTCCAGGGTGCGGGAGTTCTTTTGAAGATTGTACTGGGAGAGATTCTTCAGGAGCTTAACGTGTGGCAAGAGAGCTGGCGTAGCTGTGGTTCTCACAGGAGGCCGGTTCTGTGTGGAGAGCCTGCTCAGGCCTCGGAGCCCCGCCTGGTCCCCCCAGCCACGCACCATGTCCCCAGGCGCTGCTCCATATTCTCATCACCTGGGGGGCGTAATCTAAGGAAAAGCCCACCTAGGGAGCAGACTCCCACACACGCAGTCCTGAGAGCGGGCCTTTCCCCCATCCCACACTCCGAATTAGGCTGTTTCAGAGCGCGGCAGTTTCAGAGCTGGGCTGAGGGCTGTATGGATTTACCTCACTCACATCACTGTCTTCTGTGTCCAGAAGTCCTCAGTCGCCAAGGTGCTATATTTCAAGGCTAATTTGCTCTTTTTTGTGTTACTGGTGTCCCCCTCCTCAGCACTGAGAGGTTATTGGGTTACAAGGCAGTGGAAGCAGCAGTGCTTGGGCGCGCTGAGTTCTGTCAGTTCTGGGTGGGGAGTATTGATGAAAGGAGCCACGTGTAAGTCCCTTCTGGATCAGGGCCCACAGCTCGTGTTGGAAGCTGTGGGTAGAACTCAGGTGATATGGCCAGAGGGCCACCTCAGGGTCCAGCGTCCAGCCTGAGAGGCAAAGGCTTCTGCAGCTGGCCAGGCCTCACTTAATGCATGCTCTGTGCTTCCCTGTGGGAACTGGACTTTGCCTTTCTGTCCAGCCCATTGAGGCCACACAGTCTCTTGTATTTATCAGAGGCCAAAACTTTGTTTCCCATTATAATCTATAGCTTATGATATTAAGGATGGTAATATAGCATTGTCTCTGTGTTCACCAACTGTTTATTGCTGTGAAAAAATACCTGATGTAAACGACTCAGGGGGAGATCTGCTTGGGCTCATGTTTCAGAGGCTTCAGACCAGGCGTAGCCGGCCTCATTGTTTCTAGGCCCGAGTGGAGGCAGAACATCGTGGTAGAAGGGAACGGCACAGGAAAGCCACTTGCCTCGTGGCGACCCGGAAGTAGAGAGAGCGTGAAACAGCAAGGGAGGAAGTTGCCAGGGACAAGGTGTATGGGAGGGAGGGAGAGGAAATAAAAGGAATCAAGATGCTGGTCTATCTATCTATCTCAATTCTCTATGACAAATGTGTTTATTATGTGTCATAAACATGTACTAACAAACAAAGGACAAAAAAGAGAATCTCTTCAAAGTCTACATTCTCCAATCACACCTCACCTTCTAATAGCATGTTCAGCTATGAACTGACCAATAGAGTAACCCATTGATAAGGTCAGTGCCCCCCGTGATCTGGGCACCTTTCTAGGTTCCATCCTGAATTTGCTGTATTGTGGGGGCGGGGATCAGGCCTTCAGTACAAGAGTCTGGGGGACACTTCATCCGTAAAACCTAGCACCTCTGACTGTTGTGAATGGGCATAGCACTCTCCACATTTTGGGCCCTATCTCATTAACTTTTGTGACAGTCTCATCGGAGAAGCCTTATGCCCAGCTCACAGATGGGAACTGTAGCCTCAGACAGTGAAGTAGTGTGGGCCAGGTCATGGAACTGTTCTGCAGCAGAGCAGGTGACCTGAGTGGTGTTGGTCATTTTACCGTTCCAGATACTCCTTCTCCAGCTTCACTGGGTCAAGTCTGCTTGGATGCTCTTTGTGTGGGATACTCACAGCTGGGACCAGACTCAGTGACCTCTGAAGCAGGGAAGGCTAATGTTCCGTTTCTGTGACATGGGCGCCTGGAAGCTCAGAGCAGCTGAAATAAGTTTGTTATTAAAATTTTGCAAAATATTATTTTTGAGACGTGAACAAATTCCTTTGTAACTGGGTATGTATCTACAAATAATAGTCAGATTACTCCATCTTTTCTAAAAAGTGAAGCTACCTGATCAGATATTTAAAAGGATTAGCTAACCATCCTTCACTGCTGCATGATCAGAAGTTCAATAAATCAGGTTTATTTCTAAATTGTTACAGAGGCGATACACGTTCAGACTTTAAAATATTCTGTAGAGTATTCATAAAGTCATCTTTGTGCCTAGAAATGCACTTTCACTAAACAGCCTCAGAGGCTTGGAGGCTGAGGACTTGGGCCTGCAGGGACCTGATCCAGGTTCTCATTCCTTTGCCTCCTGTCATGGGCTGTACCAACCTCCTTGGGTTAGGAAAGTGCAGCAGGATCACAGCCAGCCTCTACTCCCATGGGTTCCACATTCCTGCACTCTACCAACTGTGAGTCAAAAATATTTGATAAAAATCACGCCCTCACTGAATTTGTACAGACATTTTTTGGTCATCATTCCATAAATAACACCCTATAGCAACTATTTACATTGTACTGTGGTAGGTACTGCAGATAATCTGGAGCTGATTTAAAGTATATGTGGAAACATGTGCATAGCTTATGTGCAAATACATTTTGTTTAAAGGACTTGTGTACTCAAAGATCTTGATATCCTTGAGGTCTTGAACAGTCTCACATGGATATCAAGGAGTAACTGGACTGATTTTGAGGGCTTATCTTGAGTTTTTCAAGGAATAATGCGGCTGTTGTGGGCTGAACTATGTTTCCCTAGAATTCCTATGTTGAAGCCCTAAGCCCTAGTAGCTCAGAATGACAGGGCCTTTAAAGAGGTTCATAAAGTGAAATTAATCATAGGGTGGTCCCAGTTCCAACATGACTGGTGTCCTCAGAGGGATCAGGAGGCAGACAGGTTCAGGGGGGAGGCAGGGGAGGGTATTAGGAGAGAAAGGGCTTCTGCAAGCTCAGGGGAGAGGGCCTAGGCAAAAGCAGCCGTCTATACTTTGATCTGAAACATTCTGCCTCTGCAAACACCTTCATCTTAAGCATTTCCTCTCCTGCAGAATTGTGAGGAAATAATATTCTTTTGTTTATAGCACCCAGTCTGTGATTTTTTAAAATGGTGGCCTTGCCAAACTAAGGCAATGGTTTTCTGGGTGCTAGTACATATTAGACCCTCTAGAAATTCTAACTTCTTTTATGCTTCTTGCTCTATTTTAGGAGGCACTAGAGGGTTTTTTTAATCCTAACCTTCTCGAGTTTAGGGGAGGTGTCATGCTTCAGTTCCCAACCAGTTGGCTCCATTGCTTCGGGCCTGTGGTGGTACATTATGGCAGGGAAACAAAAGAAAGAACAGAAGAAGCCAGGGTCCCACAATCCCCTTTGAGCCACCCCCTTCCATAACCTAAAACCTCCCACTTCTTAAAGTTTACATCCCTCATCATAGTGCTAGCCTGGAAACCGAGCCTTTAACACATGGACTTTTGAAGGCATTCCAGATCCAAACCATAGCAGGTCGCAAGTTAGTTATAGCCCATACCAGAAACTCTCCATGTTTCTGTCCAGAGAGACACTGGGATGCTATTAGAATGAACAAACTGCAACCTGTGTAACAACACACGGAAGCCTCACCAGCATGACGTTGAGGACAAGCAGCTGGAGATGAGGGTGCACATGCTGGGAGCATCCTGGCCTGTGTGTACCTCCGGGAAGGTGGCTGGAGGCGCCAGGAGCAGCTGGCAAAGTTCTCCTCTGGACCTGGGGCAGGGAGAGTTCAGTGTGTGCAAATTCACTGAACTGTTCTTGTGATTTGTCCCATTCCTGTGAACGTGCTATAGTCAAATGAAACATTTCAAAGTGGAAAACCAAAAAGGCTAAGGAAACTTAGCTCCAATTTATTTCCCAGGGAGGTAAACTCCTTTAGTAAGCTTTTTGATCACTTTCACTTTGCAATAAATAAGCGGGTTTGGGGTTGCAGTTTGAGCATTCAGTCTCCAAAAGGTTTGCCATCACTGCTTAGGGCTGCAGGATCCTTGCTTATACTTCAGGGAGAAGCAGCCCAAGGCCAGGGCAAGGGAAATGTCCATTCCTGCTGCTCAGCGAGGAATGAAGCACCTGTGCTTCATTCAAGGCAGCTGAAGCACCTGTGCTCCTGTGGAAGTTCTTAAGCTGCACATGTTTTACCCACAGACTTCAGGGCCCACCAGAGATCAGCTCAGCTGCTTCATTAATAGACTGGCCTTATTTTCCTGTATTTTAAGGTAACTCTTACTCCTGTCTGCTCCCTTCTCTCAGAGTACCAGTACTTCAGAGGGGAAATCTGAGTCTTTTGTTGGCAAAAACATTGGTGATCTTCTAGTAAAGGCCTTGATTAGAATTTAACTGGTGAGGCTCCGTATGTGCCTGGAGGCCCTTCACTCTTTCCTATCAGTCAGGGTGCTGCCCTGAGGCCCAACCTGAACAAAGCACCTCCCCAGCCCGGGCTCCACCTGGAAGTTGTCAAAAAAGCATGTATTGAATACAATCTATGTGTGAGGCACCTGCTAAACTCCACAGGCCTTCTGCTTCATCTTCACAAAAACTCTGTGAGGTGGTCCTTTACCCTTTTATACATGATTATGATCATAAAAGCATCTTCTTGCAAACAGTTATCCAGCTAAAAGCTATCGAAGCAACAGTGTAACCTTTTTAAAAAGTTAATTCAAAGCTGTGACTTTAGGTACTAGCTTTCAGTTACTATAAAAGAATACTTGAAGTAATTGACTTATAAAGAGAGAAGGTTTACTTTGCCTCATGTTTGGAGACTTTGGCCGTGTTGCTTTTGGGCCTGTGGCAAGGCAGCACAAGGTAACGGGGAGCGTATGCCAGAGCAAAGCCATTTACCTCATGAGTGGGAGGTGGATAAAGGAGAAGGGAGTGAGGTCCCACAATCCCCTTTGAGAACTTGCTTTCCCAGGGACTGAACCACTTCTGCTGTCTTCCAATGCCACCACTTTGGTGTTCAAGTCTTTAATGTGTGAGGGACACCCAAGATCCACATCACAACAATACACCTGATTTAAAATAATAATGTAGCTTTAAAGCACACAAATATCCAACTCAGAACTCTCTCTCTCTCCCCTTCCTCCCCCTTTCTCTGATAGGAAAGCATTTTGATTCTTTTAGCTAAACATTGCCCTGACCTGCTGAGCAGAGTAGAAGAAGAAGCGGGCACTCTCACTGCCCTGTCACACGCATTGCCTTGTTCCAATCCTACACCACCTTGAAGCTATCTTCCCCTCTGCACCCCTGTGTTTCCTTTTCTCCAAATGCCCAGCCTCTAGGGCCCTCAGGGTTGACCGAATTGGCTCTGTCTGCCATGTCAAAGCTCAACATAAAGGAATGCCCAGTGCACTACTTGGGCCACCTGCCTCTAGCTTCTGGAATGTTCTTTGCTTTAAAACTTCCAAGGAACTTAGTCTTGAAATCGTCTCTCAGCTATTTTTAACAGTTTGTGAGAATTGTGTTTATTTCCTTTCATTTTTTTTGTTAAAAACTAAAATCTTTCTTCTACAGCTTGAGTAGATTTGAGGGGATGGTCATGTGTTTGACTGGCCTCTCTTCCCTTTCTTTCCCCCAGAGAGAACTCCCAGGTTTCTGAGGCTTTGAGCTCATCACCTCCTTCAAATTCCACATTTTCTTTACTCAGGAATGGGAGGGGTTAGTAACAATTTACTTGACTTCAAACAACCCAGAGATTCTTATGAGAACAGGGAAAGAGTGGCTGACACCCTAAATCTGGCTGCCGCGTCATTGTGTCCAGACCCCCCGCTGTGACTTTCAGGGCCAGGCTGGGATGAGAAACGCAATCCCTCTCCACAGAGTCACGGGAACCCAGCACTCCTGGATGTCAGGGGTTTGTTCTGTGACCCCGGGGCTTTGAGATTTGCCTTACTCCACACCCAAATCCCAGCAGGCTCTGGAGAGAATCTCTAGGAAGCCTGTCCAAGGGCCCGGGTGTCTGTGCTCCTAAGTATGCTTCCCAGACCACAGGCACAATCAAGTGAGCCCCTCGGTCATACAGCCTCGTTACTGAGTGTAATCCTGATGGTTTCCTATGGCTCTTCCAGGCCTTCAGTTTGCATGGATAACTTCAGAATAATCACAAAGATATCTGGAGGCAGCCCTCGGCGCAGCGCAATTACACCTCTCCGTTGTTAAATCTCATTTTGAAGCAGGTGAACTTGGAGAAAGTATGTTGGGGACACGATAGTAATTAGGATAAGCCTTCTTCATGGTGAATGCACATGCTATGCTAAAGACCCCGGGCCTGCTCCCAGCCCCTTCTGGCAGTAGGAGGTTTTATTCTATTTGCCACACCTGGGGTCTCAGAGGCTGGGCTTGTTTGAACTGGAATTAAGCAGACACAGCAGGTGCTGCCTGGGAGAAGTTTTACACATTTTTCCTCTCTTAATCAATTATTTGTTGCACTCCATAGCCATTCTGAACACTTTGGATGCTCAGTGGTGGGTATCAGATGAAGATAATGTCCCTAGCGTTTCCCATTTCTTGTTATTGACTTCTGTAATGGACTGATTGAATGAATGAATGAATGAAATAACACTATACTATAATGATAATAATAACAATGGAAGAACATTTATGGAGGGCTTACTACATGCCACAATTGCACTAAATACCATATATATATATTGCACTAAATACCATATGTATACACCAAATATATATATATATATATATATATATATATATCTCAAACCTAAGCAGCTTCAAGTCAAAGTCTGGACGCTACCCTAGACAAATTCAGCTAGAATCTTTGATTTCATAAAAAGCATCTTTCTTCTCAGGGTCTAGCTAAGATCAGGAGCCTTGGATGTGGAGTTTAGTCCACAAAGGCTCTCGAAGGCAGGGTATTTTCCAGGTTAGGAAATGGTGGCACAGGGCAGGGCAGGCAGGTCTTTCCCCCATGTGTGATTCAGCTGGTGGGTGTGGGGCATCCGCTCTTTGAGTCACAGGTTGAGGTGTCCTGCTGCATAGTGATTGGCCAGCCAGTTACTTTCCCAAGTAAGAGGTAACAGGTATCCATGAGAATGAGCATAAAACATTGAAAATAAGGGAGAGAAATCTCTCATGTCCAGGTCACAAACACTTGTATAGGAAGTTGTGAGACTCTGAAGTAAATGAATGAAACCAAGAATGAAGTAAATGAATGAAACCAAGACCTTTTAATATTAGGGAAAATTGAAAACATTATTTCCTTTTCCTTTGTCCCATTCCCCAAATTAATGTCTCTTCTCCTGTTGTCATTTGAGATGATACACTCTCTTTTCCTTGCAGTGTGGTGTCCTCCTTTATCAGTTCTGTGGCTGACAGCCTTTGGTAATTTCCCCTTGTAGGCTACTGTGGGCTTTGCTCTCCTTGGCCACCACAAAACTGTCCTATTTACCATCACTTTATAATGGGTCTTGACTTCTGATCATGTAGATGATTGCTGTTATTTGGAGGGGGTTGCTGGGATGGAACCCAAGGCCTTGTTCACGCTACACAAGCGCTCTGCCACTGAGCAACACGCTCACCTCTAGGTTCATTCTTTTCCACTACAGCCTTGGAATTTCAAGATAGCCTTTGCCTTTCCATACATTTTAGAATCGACATATCAATTTTCATAAAATGGGCACTGCTGGGGGGGTTGATTGGGACTGCAATGAATTCATAGATAATTTAGGGAGAACCAATCCCTTGGCAGAATTCAGCTTTCAATCTAAAATTATAGGATCTCCTTTCATTTACTGTAGTTCTTTCAAGATTGTTGTGGAGTTAGCAAGGTGCATTTGCATTCCTGCACACGTTCTCTCTGACCCATTGTCACTATCTCTCCACCCCAATAATATCCTCTATGGCCTTTCCAGTCCCCATTTCAGTCTTTGGCTAACAAATCCCATTCTCAGAAAGGACTCTTCTTTTATTAAAAAAAACCCCAAGAGTCTTTTCTAGTTTTAGGTTCTTCATGAATGTCTCCCAGTGGATTTTGATGTTTCTTAGCAGTACCTGGCCCTTCCATGGGGGTGAGTTGGCAGCTTTCTATTCTCTTAAATTATTGTTAAATTCAAGTCTGCATCTCCACACTTTCAATTCTGTTTTTGTTCCATTAATTATTATTAATGGGCTTTATTTTCATGAGCAGTTATGGGTTTACTGAAAAACTGAACAGAGCTTGCAAAGAATTCCCATATAGTCCACAGATTCTGCTATTAATATCTTACATTTAGTGTGATGCATTTGTTACAAGTTAGGAGACAATATTAAAATATTATTATTAGCTAAAGTCCATAGTGCACCACTAGGATTGATCCTGTGCTTTATTTTTTATGGAGAACTTTTTATCCAGTTCTGGGGATTGAACCCATGACCATACTCATGCTAGGAAAGTGCTCTGGGACTGAGCTACATCCCAGCGTTTGCCCATTTATTTATTTTTATTTTGTTTCAATATAGGGTCCAAGTTACCCAGGTTAGCCTTGAATCTGGCAATCCTGCAGCTTCAGCTGCCATGTAGCTGGGATTAGAGGTATGTGCCACAGTACTTGGCCTTTTGTGGATTTTGTCAAATGTATCATGGCTTATATCCACCATTATATAATCATACAAAATAGTTTCATCTCCTAAAAAGTCCTCTCTATACTTTACCCATTCAACTTGCCTTTCCCTATACCAGCCCCTGAGTCCTTGGCAATCGCTGATTTTTTTCACCACATCCTTAGTTTTGCCTTTTCCAAAGAAAGTCCTGTGAATGGAATTAAGGTACATAACCTTCCAAGTTAGTTTCTTTCACCCTGTTATATACATCTAAGGCATCTCCATGTCTTGTTATGGCATGATAGTTCTTTTTTCTTATCACTGATTAACACACCATCAATGTATTGTTGCTTCCATGTTTTGACAATTATAGGTCGAGGGACTGTAAACTTTTAGGTACAGGCTTTTGTGTATACATAGTGTTCACTTCATTTAAAGAAATGTCAAGGATTATGATTGCTGGGCTATATAGTTTAGAGTGTGCTTAGTTTTATAAGAAATGACCAAACTATCTTCAAAGCAGCAAAACCATTTTTCATTCTCGTCAGTCATGAATGAAAATTCCACACCCTTACTAACATTTGATCATGTCAGTGTTTTGGATTTCAGCCATCTAAAAGATATGTTCCTGATTGTTTTAATTTACAATTCCATCATGGTGCATGAGGTTAAATGTCTCTTCGTATGTTTATCTTTTGTCTGTTAATCTTCTTGGTTGAAGTGAGTGTTTAGGCTCTTTACCCACTTTTGATCATTTTCTTATTGTTGAGCTTTAAGAATCCCATGGGGGAGTCCACTTGTAATCCAAGCTACTAGGGCTACTGAAGCAACAGGATGACAAGTTCAAGATTAGCCTGGGAAACTTAGTAAAACCCTGTCTCAAAACAAAATAAGAAGGGTTGGTGATATATATAATTCAACCACTGAGCACTTGCCTAACATGCTTGTGGCCCTGGATTCTATCTACAGTACTGGAAACAGAGCAAGACAAAACAAAAAAGAAAACAAAGAACAAGTTTCTTGTGTATTTTGAATATGAGGCTTTTATTAGATATGTGTTTTGCATTTTGTAACTATTTTCCCCCCCATCTGGGGCTTGTCTTTTCATTCTCATGACAGTCAACATTTTTTCTTTGAAAGAAAATTCAGCTTCTAATTGGAACCTGAATGTATGTACCCTGTACAGCCTTAAAGGTTCAGAATTGCCTCTCATCTATCCATAAGTGAATCCTTTGAAATTTATGGGCTTCATGACCTTTCTACAATTTTTAAATTCTTGGGCACCCATATCTCGGGCACTAGTGGCAAGCTGGTACCCTCCTCTTTATCTCTCCATAGACTCTGTGATTCACTTTCATTTATTTATGACATTTTCCTCTCCCATTAGATATGATGTCCTTCCTCTGGACTCTCCCACACCAATTCTCACCCTGTCTTCCTACTTCTAGATGCGCTTACATAGGACCCTTTGTGATTTTGTCACAGTGCCTACCTCTTGTGGGCATCAGCGGCTGCAGCAGTGCCGCCCTACTATGTGCAGAGGGCGGGGGCAGACAGGACCAGGTCCCTCGGTTAACACCTAGGAGGCAGGCTGGAGCGTGGGAGAGCTGAGAGATAATGAAGGAGAAAAAAGAGGAGGAAGAGGGAAGCGAAGGAAGCGCAGATAGGAGAGGGTGGAGGGGGGCATAGAGGGGAGGAAAGAAGAGAAGGGGAGAGGGGTAGGGAGAGCACAGAGAGGTAAGGAGATGGGCGAGGGGGAGTGCGAGAGTCAGGGCTGATGGCTGGCCAAGAAAATCTTTTCAGAGCTTGGGCAAGGTAGCGGTGTGTCTGAGCCAGGGGCCAGCTCTGGGGAGAGCGGATAGCTTCATTCTTCCTCAGGAACCGAACTTTTCTTCATTTCTCTTCTTCTTCCTTGATCTTTTGTCTTGCTCACTGATTGTCCTCTTTTCCTCTTCTTCAAACCCAAAGACAGTAAATAACCATGAGAGAGTATTGGGAAGTGGTGCTGTTGTCCCCTGCTGGCTGCCCTGGGGCAGCACAGGCTCTGAATTCTAAAGGTCAGAGGCAGTTACAGCTACCCACCCTCCTGCAAGGAGGAGGCCAGAGGGATCGACGTTTGTTATGGAATGATCTTCATTTCATAAGCCTCTCGGCCTCCCTCTTGTTCATGGAACTTCACGTTCTTTGGCTCGGTGGCCGGCTCTGACTTGCTCCTAATTGATCCGGTAATGAGTATTATAATGAAACGAGCTGATGGAGCAGGCTATTAGGTGGGCGGTGCCTAACTGCAAGCTCGGGGAGGGCTGCTGCGTAACAGGAAGCTGTTCTCCCAGGGTAGAGGCACTTTTGCTTGCAACAGGAATCCACCTATAGCCTGCAGGCAGTATTCATTTTGGACTAGGAGCTGCCAAGCAGGAGACAGCGGAAGCTAAATGGCTGTCTTGGAGTTGTCCCTTCATCATTCTGACACGTCTGCCAAAGCGATTTCCTCTGTAAACACAGAAAGTGATTTTATAAATTGCCGTTAAGCAACTGATGGGGGGTTGTTTATTTGTGCATTTTTTATAGCAGCAAAATCACTGCCTGGGCTTTTCAGAGCTCAGCAAACCATCATTATTAAAAACAAAAGTTATTAGTTTAATGTACAACAGTAAATCGATGGGAATATTTTACTGGCTTCATAGAGAAGGTCTCTGGGTCCTGGAGAGGCGTGACTGGCAAACAAACCAATCTGCAGGGGGCAGAAATGGGACTTTCTGGGTTTAAGAGTTGACTTCCTGCTGAGGCAACCACCTGTTGCATCTATAGGGTTTCAAAGTGGGAGTCCCGCTGAGCCAGCTTTCTTGTTTGGAGCACTTGGGCAGTTGTTTGGAGCTCAGTGCAGATTCTAGGAGAGCAGCCAAGGAGAGGAAGCCCCTCCCACATGCCCCAATGCTCCTGAATCTTACATCACTCCTTCCTAGAGATCATATGCTGAGTCTTCTTCAAATTCTTCTTTATCTTTCTGCAGTCCTTTCTTTTGTTGCTTGTCCCTGTCTTGAGATCTGTTGTGTCTCTGGCCCTGTGAACTCTAAATAGTGATGGGTGCAATGATAGGTCTGCAAACTGTGCTTGCTAAGGAAATGTCCAGTAGACTGGGGATGCCTGGAGCATAGCCAGCTCCTAGAAGATCCCTAAGAGCCTTTGAAATCTCACACTCACCGGGCCTCTGGGTTTATGTCCACGATTGAGTCCACTAACTCCAGCCCCCGATCAATTGCTTCCTCACATTTCTCTTCATCCATTCATAGCTTGCCCAGCTGCTATCACAACTCTACAAGACCCCCTTATGCACAGCGGCTCCCTGTAAGGAGGGAGGGTGCTGCTGACTGGCTGCCCAAACTTGCCATTTCTCCATCTCCATCTTTCCATGGGACCCTTCCTTATCACTTCTGCCCTTACCTACCCACCCTCCCCCACACAGCTGCAAGTATGGATCATTCTAGAGGTTCCTCACAAATTTGTCTTTTTTCCATACAGTCCCTTATCTTTCTTCTATTATAGACAGCTAAGTTAGGTAGAAATATTGTAGCCAGTCAGACAGGGCTGGGCCCTGGAGAGAATCAAGCAAGAACATAGTACAACTGTGGCTGGAATTGCATCTGTTAGGGGCATCAAGAAAAAGACAAAATGACCAGGCCTACCTGCCTTCCTGAGAGATAACCAGTAAATTAACATTAACATCAGTCACCTGGGTGGATGGTCCGAACCCACTGGTTTGGCTTTTTCTAAAATGGTTCTTGTTCTTTCCGCATACACTTGCTATGTGACCTGCTTCCCCTTTGGATCAATATTACCTAAAGGGCTAACCTTGTAATCTTATTGGTTGATCATAATTTTGTCCCATTGTGCCGACCTAATGATTTTGCTCTATGAAACTTACTCTGTAAAATGGGGTCCATGGCAACACACTCGGGACCCCTCCTGTCTCTCAGGAACTACTCCTACTCCTACCCTTAACATTTATGTTTCCTTAGAATTCATTCTTTGATTTTGGGGAACACAAATTCCATGGATCAGCCATCTAGCAGGTTGGGAGTTACTATGTCACTTCCGTCCGTGAATCTGACACAATCACCAGAGTCAGCCTTTTAAACCTGAACTTTTTTGTGTGTTACATTTGCTCCGCATAGGTTGTAAATGCCACTACACACACACACACACACACACACACACACACACACACACACACACACATCCTCAGTGTATGGCACTGTGCTTAGGGCAAAGCACTCTCTGGTTAGTCTCTGTCTTTTTTTATTTTATCAGCCATCATTCCTCACGGGCAGCCAGGCTGGCTTGCTGGGCTCTCCCATCCCAAGCATTAGGAGACTATAATGGGCTTGAGCTGCAAAAATGAGAAGGAAGGTTGACACAAGTACAAAGCAGTGGAGAGGAAAGAAGTGTGTTGGTAGCTCCTCCTCCTCCTTCTCCTCCTCCTCTTGAAGCTGGCTGCTTTGTCCCTGAGGACTCTCCCAGAAGCCACCCTCCTGCAGGGACCCCCCCAAATCTCACTGCAAAAAAAGGAAAAAGGAGCCCCCAGAAATGACAGAATGAGATTACAGGGATTTAATTCTCATTTATTAAAGATCTTAAACTATAGCACAGAGTTTCTTGGTCTGCTCTATTTAAAATAGAAGATACATGTGATTAAATATACCTACTTGACTTGCAAATGGCATTATAACTATTAAAGAAAATAGTGCCTTAGTTGTGTTAACTGGGGCAGTTACTATTACAGAGGAAGGCATTTCAGCCATTGTTTATTGTCCACAAGTGCCATGCAGGGACCACAGAGAGAATGCTTGTGCTTGATCATGGTGGGATTTTAGAGGAAGCCCTGGCATCCTAGCACTATAGGAAGTTCTCTGTTCTCCAAGTCTGTACAGAAATGACCAAGTTTCACAGGTAGATGAGCTGGGTGTGAGAAGACAGGCACAAGTGCAGGTATCTGATGATGTGTGGCTCTTCTGAAGAGTGTCCCTGGGCTGAACCCACTTTAGGGAATGAGGCACTCAGTGTGGTTTGGATCCAATCTCTGCATCTCCCCCTTTGGCAGATGCTCAGCTCACTTGGAGCTCAGTTTCTTGGTCCCCTAAATTGGGCATAGTAGAGACCTTGTAGGGCTGTAAAAGTGTTAGGGAACTAGATGATTTCTCAGATGAGATTGGGCGCGTTCTGGGTGGTTTAGCCATAGACTGGATGATTTCTTAGGAGAGACAACTATCATTAGAGCCCTAGCATTCTGACTTGACCTGAACCTGGTCCTTGGTTGGCCGTTTAGAAAGTTCTCCTCTCCAAAGAGGAAGACATATGGTTCCCCATCGCTCCAACCTCTTGGGCTGGTCTTAATATCTGATGGTACATCCGAGAGGGTCACAGACAAGCTGATCTGACTGAGATCATTAGTTGTTTAACAGAGGATATGGATTTCTTAAAACTCTTGTCAGATGCTACTTGAAAAGGAAGGGTGAGGCCTTTGCAATAAGGCAGGCGAGGTTAGAGTTCTGGGTAGTGGCTGCTTGATTTCTTAGCTTCTCTGAACCTTGAGATGGTCTCATCTGCAGAAAGAGAAAGTTGCCTCCTGGGGCAAACTGTGGGAAGTCTCATGGAAGCATTCTGTCATCTCCCACAGCTCATGGGTCCAGGAATCTCTGGTTGCCAGCATTTAAGGCAGTGTAACGCTTTTATGTGAGCAGAACATGCCATTCTTGGTTTACTATTTTCTCATTACTTGTAAGAAAGCATCATTTATACTCAAAAGGAATTATTATTTTTGTTAATTACAAAGCTTGGATATGAGATAAGCAAACTAGGAAATTATTCTTCAAAATGTGTGCGAAGTTTTGAGTATGGCCCAGGAAGTTTACACAAACTCCAGTTGAGAAACTGTTCTGATAAGATGAAGCTTCAGAGAGACCCTAAGAACAGCTACAGGAGAGTTCAGTGGTTCAACAAGCAAAGTCTATGGTAATCTGCTATATGAAAACACAATTTTGAAGACAAGAATGCATAATATAATATTGGGGTAGGACAGAAAAAATAAAGACAGGTAAAATGAAGACATTAAAAGAATAACTGAAAATTGCACATTTAAGAAGATCGCCACCTTTGGGGCTCAGTCAAAATTACCCAAAGTGATCCATATCAGCATTTTCTTAGTTAAATTTAGGACCCTTTCCTTCCAGACCCATCACACCCAAAATTCCTCAGGCTTAATAGAGAAAGTAAAGAGCAGAAATCTGTCCTAAGATAAAGGATCTGATAGACAGAATCCAAAAAAATGTTTAATTTACCTACTCAAAACAAGGCAAAGCTGGACGAATGGGACCTCAAATCCTAGTCTT
>PVLD010005189.1:60000-115220 GCA_004027595.1 Dinomys branickii
TTGATGCTTGGCGCTTCTAATCTCTGACACCCTGCCAGCTCAGGAAAGATTTCATAATTAAAAATGTAAAAATGTTAATTACCTGAAGATACTTCCTGTTGGGTAGCACTGATCAGGAGGGAAATTGATGGTATTAAGACAGGGAAATTATTAGATTAAGCAATATTCATGGGAGATGTATCTCATAAGAGCTCTGTGTGTGGTCATGCATGTTTGGTGCTGTTTTTTGCATTGTGTTTTATCTGTGGAGGAGAATGTATTAAGGAAAATTTGCTGAAATGAGTTGGTCAGAAACAAGGGCATGTCTTCCCAGCAGCAAAATGTTTCAAGATGCAGAAATGGAGGAGAAGGAAACATTTAACTAGCTGGAATCTTCTTGTGGCCGTGAGAAGGAGACTCTGCTGGGAAGCTGTCCTGAGATTGAATGCGTGATGCACAGGAAGGTGTTTCCCCAGCTGGTGTGGATGGAGCACCGTGAATGTGCATCGTCTGCCCTGCTGAGTTCCTCATTGCTTGAGACAGAGCATAGAGAATTTAGATCAAGCCTTCTGTTGCAACTATTTAGCTCTGCCATTGTAGTTCGAAAGTATCATGCGTAGGTTATGCACAAATGCTGATGTCTGGGTTCCAATCAAAATTTATTTATGGACTCTTGAGATTAATAGAAGGTTATTGTAAGTTGAAATCCTTTTAGGCCATTTAAAAATATAAACTCCATTTTTAGCTTGTGGGTGGAACTTGGCTTGCAGTCTAGCTTGCCATCCCTGTTATATGGGAACATCCTAGATTCATTGGTGGCAAATTCATGGCATATGTCCTGCACTCGGCTGTTTATTATTATTGAAAGCTCTAAAAGCTTTACCATCATTGTCCCAGAACCTTTATGACCAAATACCCTACTCAGTTCCATCTCTTTTAAGTTGTAGAACTTGAACTTGCTACATTTTTGGGGAACAAACTATACCATTATGAAAGGTCTCAGTGGATCACAGGTGACAATTCAAATTGAATAATTCAGTGTAATAATTCAAACTGAGCCAGATGTGGCAGTATATGCCTATAATCCCAGCATTGTGGGAGGCTGAGACAGGAAAACTGAAAGTTCAGACCCAGCCTGGGCAACCTGGTGACTTAGAAAGGCTGGTTTGCAAAATAAATAGAAAAAGGGCTGGTGATATAACTCTGTGTGAAGGCTCTGGGTTCAATCTCTAGTACTGAAAAAAATTCAAATGGGAGTAAAATTGAGTAATACATTTCTGACAATCTGAACACAGTAATTTTATGAAATTATGGTGTGTTATCTGATTGATATTATGTATTGTTTAAATAAGTGCCTACCTGGGACATTTGTTCATTCACTGACTCATGCATTCATTCATCCATTGAACAAATACTAGTTGAATGACTGATTGTCTATTATGTTCTGTTAGGCACTGGAGATCCAGCTGTAAGAAGGTTAAGTAAAGCCTGTGCTTTCATGGAGTTTTCAGTCTAACAAGGCAGACTGACATTAGGTAAATATATACACATGCGCTTATACAGATACACACTGTGAAGAGCCATTTAGCAGTGCCTGTACATATTTCAGGGTACCCAACTTCCAGCCCAAACACAAATCTTTCTGTGCCTAACAGCCTTCACTTCATTGCATCCTCTTCTGCCTAGGGGAAAACCCTGTTGGATGTAGCATCAGGTAAAGCATATCTGAAGTGCTT
Source organism: Dinomys branickii (assembly GCA_004027595.1). Taxonomy (NCBI): domain Eukaryota; kingdom Metazoa; phylum Chordata; class Mammalia; order Rodentia; family Dinomyidae; genus Dinomys; species Dinomys branickii. The sequence goes on from PVLD010005189.1 coordinate 61,716, forward strand.
GGGAATGAACTCCAGTTTTTGGAGCTGATGCATAAACACCCTGATCCTTTACCCCTCAAGTGGGAGAATGCTAATGTGTCTTTTTTTGTCCTATTTACAAGAATAATCTCATATCACCTACCTTATTCCCTGGCTTGGAAACATAAACACACATTCAGGGCTCTATGACAAATTATGGGTTAGTTAACTGGATCAAACAAGCAGTATTTAAACTGAGATCCAGCTGATGAAATGAAGCATAAACAGGGAAGAGATGTGCACATGGGTTAGTGAGATCCCAGGCAGGAACACCAACAAAGCACAAGGTGGGAAAGAGTTGAGGTGTCTCACCCATCCCTGTCACACAGCCACTGTGCAGGTGTCAGGGAACAAGGCCTCTGCTTTCAGGAAGCTGGTCAGTTGTAGTCAGACTCCTAGAGGAATGTTTTCTGGAATGTGCCTAGATCTTTTTCAGTTTTATGTCATCTTCTGACTTTCTCATCTTGCCCTTAACAACTGCCCAACAAGGATCCTGAGGGAAAATATTTGGTATGGGCAGAGTGAGTTGCAGAAAGTTGAATACACCAGGCATCTTGGATCTTGGCTACCAGGAGTCTCTCCAGTAGGGATGTTGGTGGAGGTACCCAAGAGGAGAAACATCCATCATTTTCCAAGCCAGGGAATACTGGGCACTGTGCAAGAGATTTGGAGCACTCATGAGAATATGAGTCAGGATCACCTGAAATCCTGTCACTCAGCAATGCACATTAATGATTCTTTGTGTGAATAACTATGCTTTTTCTGAATGGACACATAACCACACACAGACACCCATATATAGTTGTCAAAAATGAATCTAATGAGATTCTATTGAAAGTTACTCTTTCAATATATTTTGACTAGTATATCATGAAACTACTTTGCTGTCAATAATTAGATGCCCACAAAATAATTTTGGATGAGTGTACTGTTTTCATAATGAGAATATCTAGGATTTCTGAACATTTTTTTTCTATTATGAATAGACTTGCAAGCAAAGGCCTTGTATGTTGTGTTCATGTGTTCCCACACACTGAGTTCGTAGGTTTGTAGCCTCCTCAGAGGTGGTGTCTGTATTAGTTTCTCCTCTACCTTATTTGCCTCCACAAGCTGCATTTAATATTTCTTCTTCCTCCATCATTATCAGCCCTGGATAAAGCATATTCCTTTGATAATTCATAACTCATAAGATTAGCTAACACATCTTGAATGCCTATGTTTTGCCACCTGAGTTTGGGACTGTTGGTGCATTGGCCCATTTGGCTCACCACGGCAGGCAGAATAATGCCCTCCTGAAGATGTCCATATCCCAGTGCCTCAGTGTGTGACTTCAACTCCCTACATAGGGAAAGGGACTGCAGATATGACCAAGATAAAGATCTTAAGAAAGGAAAATTACCCTGGATCATCTGGTCAGCCCCAATGTAATCACAAGAGTCCTTCAAGGATGGAAAAGGGAAACAGAGAAATTGAAAGACACTCTACTTCTGGCTTTGAAGATGGAGGAAAGGCCATGGGATGCAGGCACCTCCAGAAGCTAGAAAATACAAAGATGTACTCCTCTGGAGGCTTGATAAGGAAAGTGACACTGATGTTACCCTGATTTTAACTCAATAAAACTGGTTTCAACTTCTGACACTCTGAACTGTAAAGCAGTAGTAAGTCTATTCTTGTAAGAGCCTAAATTTCTGGGGACTTGTTACAGCAGCAGTAGGGAACTAATATTTTCACATGACCCTCTGGAATAGACTGTTTCACTTCTCATTTTATTGTAGAAACTGTAGCTTGTTTAGTGTAGTAAAATAATGGAGTTAAATTTAGACAGTGAAATTCCTTGTAATCTGCAGCATACCTAACGATAGCAAGCTGGATTGGGAGCGAAGTGCAGTTGCCTAAGTCTACTGTCAGACACACTTTAGACTATTTCCTGTTATCAGTTTGCCAAGACCCAGAATGTCATCTCCTCATTCATAATTGCATTTCTTCAGGTTTGTATTTTCCTGTGCTTATTGGCTATTTGTACTTTTTATAGTTAATTTTTTTTCTCAGGTTCATTCTGACCAATTGTGATTTTTTAAAATGAGTTTTTATATTTTGAAAATAAAACCATTATAAAAAGCATGCTGTGAATACATGTTTTTCTCTTCTATCTTTGTTGAAAGTGTATTTTTCTCTAAAATTGTTTTCTTAGCTCCTAAATATTTTATCTATCCATCTATCCATCTTTTCCTTTAGGGTTTCTGGCATAGCACTATGATTAAAAAACCATTCTCTTCTCCCAGATTGTAAAAATATTTACTCATATTTTCTTTTCATAACCTAAGGATTTATTTTATATATTTAATTCCTATAGAATTTATCTGGGTATAGAGTGATAGCTAGAGATCTAAATGAACGTTTCCCTTCTCCGAGTTCCCATAAGTCCTAGGATCTGTGTCTGCGTTCTGCGCACTGCTATCTCTTGCTCTTTTGCGGTACCAGCACGCATGACCTCTTTGTCCTGTGACGACACCTTCTGATACGCAGCTGATGTTGGGGAGATTGGTTGTGCTGCCTTCCTATCTTATTTCATACCTTCAGCCTATGGATGGTTTATATTTGTCTCTCCCTGTATTGCACTTTCTTTGTTTCATTTCATGTTGTGTGATGTTTCATACCAAACATCTCTTGGTATCGCCAAGATCCCTTTGCTTCATAGAATTTACTTCACTTTTTCTTTTCCTCTTTTCATTTTTGCTGTAGTGATCAAATTTACTTTGTTAAAATTCACCTACCAATTTAACATCACAATGGCCAGTGGCACTTTTCACGCACTGTATTTATTTAAAAAATTAGAACGGCTTCATTATTGAGTGATTATGAAAATAATACATGATTATTAAAATTATCAGATAATATTAGAAAATGTGCAACTGAAGTGAAAATCACCCATCGTCTTATTACCCCGAGAAGACTACCGCTATCAGCTTGTGGTGGGATTTGCGGTTGATCCCTGTTTCCCCAGGTGCCTCGTTCCCATGCTGCTGTGGTTGCGCTGTTTCTTCAGTAGATATCTCAGCTGCCTCTTGATCCTTAATCAAAACATAATTCTGTGATAGTCGTTTATCGGTACTCCTATTATTGAATATTTAGTTTTCACCTTTTATTTTTGTAAACAATACTGTAACGAACATCTTGATTTTATTATTTCTTTACTGAGTGTTTCCAATTGTTTGTTCAAAAGTGTTGATGTTTTAATGACCTATGTCATGTGTTGCCAGATTATCCTCTTAAGAGTCTGTGCTACTAGGCATGGCACTGTATGCCTGTAATCTCAGCTACTACTTGGGGGACTTAGGCAGGAGCATCACAAGTTCAAGCCCAGCCTGGCTGACTTTTGATCCAGGGACTTAACCAGACCTTGTTTCAAGAAACAAAAAAGGTGCTAGAGATGTAGCTCCAGTGGTAGAACTCTCTGGGTTCAGTTCCCACTATTGCAGAAAATAAAAAGGCCGCATCAGTTGTATTTTCACCAACACTGTAACAGTCTCTCCGTTTTCCTGTACCCTAACCACTATAGGCCTCTATTGGTCTTGAATCTTTGACAACTGGGTAGGTGACAATGGTATCACATTATTTTAATTTATCTTTAATTGATGATTAGGGAAGCTGAATGTCTTCTGTCTATCCATCACCCACTTGCATTTCTTTTATAGTTAGAGCTCTATTTTTAAATCAAAGGATGAAATAGTGTTGATTAATATCCCTTGGTATAGGATACCAGTAACATTTTATTCTTAGATCCCAAAACTCCCTGTGACTGATATGGGGGAGGGATGAGAGAATGAACATGCCTCCTGATCACCAGGAGTTTGGCAAGTCTTCACTTGGTCACAGAGGCTTGACCCTAGATGATCTTCTCGGTTCTGTTGTGACACTTATCCAAGATTTTTTTTAGGAACAGTTATTTCGCCCCACCCAGCCATCTAAGTGACTCCATGTGACCTTATGGGCCCAAATCTAGGACCCCAGGCTCCAGTTAGGACTACCCAAAACAAATGCCTGATTATAACCAAAAGAGGAGACTGGGCATGCAGGCAGTGTCAAAGTTACATGACTGGCTCAGCAAAGTCATGCAAAGGATTCAGGTTTTCATCTCCTCCCATGTTACAGCATCTCACTTTGGAATGATGCACTTGTACTGCCTATTGGTCATAGTTAAGATGACAGCTTAAAGTCTGTGTTCTTAGCCTCCTTTTCTCCCACATTACATCCATCCACTCATTCACTCACTTGTCAAGTATTTATTCATACTTACCCTATGCCAGGCACTGTTCAAGCACTGGGTTTCAGTCCAAGTTTCTTACCTACTGGTCCTGTTCAGGATAATTACCCACTGGGCATCAGTTTCTCTATCTGTAGAGCTAGAGTGAGCTTAAAAGTCTACACTGACCTCATAGAATTTTGTGGGAAATCCAGTAAGATGATGTGGGTGAGGTGTTTGACACTGTGCCCAACACTTGCAAGGTGAAAGCTGGCATTTGCTATTTGAGAGGAATTATTTTGACTTCTGCAGAGAAGTCTGTAAGGACACCCTTGCCCTTCTCCTTAGGACTCATGGCCTCTGATATCTTCTCGTAAGGTAAAAATGCCTACATTGAAGAGGCCACACCCTCCAGCTACAGCACTTTTCTCTGTTCCGATCTTGGTTGGTGCTCTAGAGGCTCCAGTGTTCAAGTTCTAGTATATGAGATGGACTAAATGTCTTTTGGATAACTATGGACTATCACTTTTTTTTTATGTTGTACACTAAAAGCCAGAGAAGTTGAGCATAGGTATGCGATTTTTAAGAAGTTATAGGACTTTTCTCTTCTGTTATTCTAAGACTCAATTGTTATTCTTTTGTCCCAGGTGCCGACCTACCTGAAAGTCTAAATATGAGTTCCCTGCAATTCAGGGAGATATGCTCTGATAGAAGACCTACAGAAAAGCCAGGGTGTTTGGGGATTTGGAATAAAATTTCTTCTTCTGTCTACAATAGATTCATGTCTAATCAAAACCTTTAATTAAAAAAATTCTCAGGTACTTAATTTGATTTGCTTATTTGCATAATATTGGAGGACAAAAGAAATCTGTTCCATAGCCCACATTTCTGCTGCAGGCCATGGGATGGCCTCTTGTGATCTGTCCTAATACTGGGGCTGGCCTTGGGGAAGACAGTGTGCTTGCTCATATCAGAGGAGTTCAATTGCTTTAGGGGGTTCAGTGGATGCTCCATGTGTGGGAAGACCCTAGAAATATCTGTAGGAAAAGGGCTTTCAAATGCTGGTTTAAAATGCCTCGTACTCTGAGACTGGATTTGTCTTGTCTATATTGTGCCTGCAGTATACATGGGATTTAATGTCAGAAGCTTTATGGACAACTGGATGGGGGAAAAGGCCCTGGGGATGGGGGTCCTGGGGAAAAAATGCCTTAGTTACATTATGCCAGTCTTGGGTGACATTTTCCTGTGTTGGGCCATTTAGCCACCTTCACCAGAGCGCCTTAAAAATGCCTAGGGAAGAAAAGCTCACGTTAAATTTGTACTAAGGATCAATGGCCAACACCAAAAAGGATGAAAATTCCCACTTTTATAGCACTGACATTGGGCTCGCAGGTGAAGTTGCCCCAGGTTCCTACTACTGAGCTGACTGGTCTCCAGTGAGCAGAGTGGGCCAGTGCACTTTCTGGACAGCAGGGGGAGTGCCAGAGTCTTAAATTGAGCCTTTCAGGTAGCTAGATTGTAGACAGAAACCTAGAAAGGGAACAGGCAGGTTTAGGGATCTGAAAAGCTATTTACGTTACACATTCAGTTCAGAAAACGGGGTAAAATCAGGCTCTCAGAAATTTGAACAAATGTTTGTATCCATTTTATCATTTAAGTATCCCATTTGATGAGTATTTTTTCCCTCAAACGGTCTGAGTGATATCCATTTTGAATTATTCTCTTATCTGTAATAAAGCACCAGTGAAGCACAGAATTAGTATTCTCGAAGAAAGGACTTAATGAGCTAAAACACTTCTATCTGGGGTAAGGAAAGAGCCTTATCTTGTGTAAGTGTTTCACAAGACATTTGCAGTGAAAGAAGCAGAATATTTGGTACAACTAAATGGGAAAAATATGTTGGCCTCATCTCTTTTCCCGGGTGCATCATAAGCCAGTTCACGTGGCAACGCCTAACTGTACGGCAAGTTCAACATCAAATGCTTAGTGCAAAACTTCAGCTCTTCATTTCAGCTATGCTGGATTCTTTTATGAACAAGAGTTGAGCGAAAATGTAGCCTCCTTTTTTTTTTCCAGTTACGTTTCTGGCATCAGATGCTCCATAATACACCACCATCTACAGCAGGCGACTTTGGAAATGGCTGACTATTAGCAACTTAATTGCCCTTGAATATACAATGCGCGCTTGTGCAGAGTGTTCATGAAGAGAACCGCCAACAGACGGTGAAATGAGGAAAAAGGGCCTCCTGGGTGACGTCTGTACTGAAGTCTTAAAGAAGGAGAAAAAGAAGGTGAGGCTGTAAATGGAAGTGTTAGCAGGAGTTGAACAACTATATGTCGCTCTGTTTTAGGCACGTATTTATGGGGACGCTCAAAGAGTCAATAGCGAAAGACCAGTCAGTAGCTAGTGCGTGGATAAGCAGTTCCTCTGAGGATGACCCAAGGATCTGTTAGTTCGTCGCCTGGGAATTATGGATATTGAAAAGGTCTCTCAAACATAAGTAGTAAAGGTTTCACAATAAAGTGCATTTGTGGTGTGTGTTTTATAATGTTGTGACAATGATGGGATTAAATATCAATATCTATCTATCTATCTATCTATATATACACATACAGCAAGGTGTCGATTGCATGGTTGTTGGATAGTGAAATCCTTCAGTACTCAGAACAATAATAGCATTGGTAGAATATGAGAGAGTACTTTGAATTCTGGTAGTTGTCGAAGGCACAGAAAATAACAGGAGGAAGGAAGAACTTGAGCCAAGAGGCAACTGAGCTGCACATGGTCTCACCAGTTGAGGCTGTCATTCATTTTGCAGAAAGAAGTCCTTGTTGCACTTTTAAAAGTTGCTTTTCAAATTAACATGAAATAAAATTGTATGTACATCTATTTTGTTTGTGTGTTTAGTTGTAGGAAGTTTTCACTCATTGTATAGGTTCATATACACATTGCACAACCAGGAGTCAGACTATCTGCTACCCCACCCCAAACATTGCTTCCTGCTTTCTGTCAGTCCTCTGTAGTAACTCGTCTTCCCTTCTGAGCCCCTGGCAGCCACTTATGTTTTCTGTCACTGTGGTTCAGTCTTTGGGAAAATGTCAAATAAATGCAGTGTGCGACTTTTCAAGACTGGCTCTGTCATTTGTCAAAGTACCTTTGAGATTCAGCCTAGGTGCTGGGTCCACCAATACTTTATTTCTAGTTCCCACCCATTGGGAAGGTACCACAGTCTCTCACCCATTCATCAGTGGAAGAACTTTGTGCTTGTTTCCAGTTTGGGGCAGTTATGACTATACCTGTGATAAATATTCATATACAATATTTTGTGTGAACACAGATTTTCATTTCTCCAGGGCAAATATCTAGGAATGGAACTGCTGATCATATGTGTCTATTAAGCGTATATGTAAGTTCATAAGCTATTTTCAATGTGACTGTGGTATTTCATATTCCCCATAGAAATGTACAAGAGTTCCAGTTCCTCTGTGTTCTCATCAGTTCTATTGGTTGGAATTGTCAGCTGTTTTTATTTTAGCCATTATAATAGTTTTCTACTTGATTCCACCAAATGTTGTTTGTTTGTTTTGCAGTGCTGGGGTTTGAACCTGGGACCACATGTGCTCTAGACAAGTGCTTTACCACTGAGCTATATACCCAACTCCCTACTGAGTTTTGTTTTATATTCTTTTATGGCGAATAATGTTGAAATATACTACTGTAGTATATTTCTTCTGATTTTATTTTTTTCCAACATTTTTCTGTCTTAACTTCTTCACTTTTTCATAGGCATTTTCAGAATTAGTCCACTTATATCTACAAAATGACACTGCTAACATATGCACTTAAATTTTTTTACTTTTAGACATTTTTTGGGGGGAAATAGACATTTTTACTAGGATGATGTTTTCAATTCATGCACATATCATTTAATCCAGGTCTTTTCTGGATTCTCTTTGATCAGTAGTTGATATTTTTTCATGTTATCTACAGACCCATGTATAGGTTCTATTCATGTTTTGTTAGAAAGATAAGTATTTTAGTTTGGGGGAGGAGAACTTTGCTAAGTGTTTATATTTGAATTTTGATTTGCAGTTGGATATTGATACTATATGGAAATACAATTTGTGTGTGTGTGTGTGTGTGTGTGTGTATGCATTGCATGTGTGTATGAAATCCTTGAGATTCCTTATATAGCCATCTACACATATTTTCATTAGTGTTCTTTGGCTACTATAACAAAATACCACAGATCGGGTAGTATAAACAACAGAAATTGACTTTCTCACCATTATGGAGACTGAGAAGTCCAAGACCAAGACATTATTCTGTCTGTGATCTCTCTCCTCTTGGGTTTCAGATGCTCACCTTCTCTGATGTTTCTTCTTTTAAGGGCACTAATATTATTGGATGAGGATCCCATACTTGTGTCTTCACTTAACCTTAATTATTTCCTTAGAGATCCCATCTCCAAACATGGTCACATTAGGAGTTATAGGTGTGATGTATAAATTTTTGGGAGAACATAAACAATAAAACTTCAGTTTCATTTTCTTATTTTACTGTATCTAATATGATTTGGAAGAGGAGTGGTGAGAATGGCTATCTTGCCTTTTCATGATTGAGGGGGTGTTATGGTTTGTGTCTGGATGTCCCCCCATAGCTTCATGCAGTCATGGGATTGACTTCTAGAGTTTATGACTGATTCATGGTCCAGTGTTAGGATTATGGATGTGAGCACTACACCCACCCTGGGGTAGGTAGTTTACACACAAAATAAGCGAAGGAAAGAGGCTTGCTCTGCGCTTCTCCTCCCTTCTGCCCTTGTTGCTTTGCCGTCTTCTGCTTCCATGAACTGTTGCCCTTCGCCATATGCCACTCTGCCTTGGAGCCAGCTGAGTATGGACTGAAACCTCCAAAGTGGGCTAAAGAAACCTTTCCTTCCTTTATTCTGGGCTACAGGTATTTTGTCTCAGCAATGACAGAAAAGTAACTAGGACAGGGGGAATAGTCAGTCTTTCACAATTTACTGAGGTCTGATGAAGGTACTTTTGTAGATGTCTTGTGTTAGGCAAAGGAAGTCCTTTCCAATTTAAACTTTCTGAGATTTCTTTAAAATTATGAATGTATGTTGAATCTTATCAAACGCTGTTTTGCATTAATTCATATGATTAGCTTTCATATTGGCCTTTCATTTAATAAACCCCACTTGGTTCTGGGGTACTGCTTATTTTACATGTTGCTGGATTTAATTTGAAAATATTATGTTGAGGATTTTTATATTGCTATTCATGAGGGATATTGACTCAGTTTTTTCCTTGTATTTTGCCTGAATTAGCTATCAGGATAATTATGGAATCATAAATCATTTGTTGAGTTGTGTTCCCTCTTATTTTCTAGGAAAGATTATGTAGAAGGTGTTATTTCTTTTTTAAAATGTTTGGTGGATATCACCATCTTTGCCAGGAGGTGTTTTTCCTTTTATAGAAAGTGTTAAACTATAAATTCAGTTATTTAATGTTGTAGGACTACTCAGGCTATCTATTTCATTTTGGATGAGTTTTGGCACTTGGATTTTGAGAATTGGTTCATTTCTTCTAAGTTGAATTTTCGCGAGAAGAATTGTTTTTAGTATTCCTTTACTATCCTTTTAATGTTGGATGGTGTTGTATCATAATATCTTCTCTTTCATTCTTGGTATGTGATCAGTGTTGTAGACATTTTGGAAAAATCAGCTTTTTGTTTCATTGACTTTTTCCCTATTATTTTCCTGTTTTCAATTTTGCTGCTTTCTACTATTATTTTACTATTTCCTTATGCATGACTTACAATTATTTTCCTGGCTTCTTACAGTGAAAGCTTAGCTCATGGGCCTGAGGCCTTTTAAATTTTCCAGTACAAGAATTTAGTGTGCTAAAATTTGATGAGAACTACACTTCAGTTTTATGAAAAGAAGGTAAATAGTGAGAAGTCAATTCATTTTCAAGGAAGCAAATTCTATCCTGCTTCCTTCAGCCTAGTTAATTTAAAAATGCATGCTGTGTGTCTGCCAAATTAAGGTCAGGAGAACTGACTAAAGTCTGTCAGACACCCTTCCTGCTTACTTATATTTTTAATGTCATAATTTTGACCTTGAGTCTTAAAGAAAAATTAAAATTATATTGTAGAGACTGTGAAGCCATAGAATGAATGCATGATATATTTTGAGAGGCTCTTTATAAAGCATCTCTAGCTTGACTTAGCGCCTTCATTTTCTCAGAACTCCTCCTTGCTGTGTCATTGTGTTTCAGTCTGAAGATATTGCAGATCTGTTAGAATTCCCAGGGGGACTCACGGTTTATGAGACTTTCTCTGAGCTAAATCCAGACTATACGTGAAATTCTACCTCTATGATGCTTTCTAGAAAAACTGAAGCAGCAATTAATCATTGTCATCTTGTCTTACACCTTTCAAATAATTTTCATTTGGGGACCTCTTTGCATGACTGAGGCCTTCTCTGGAGCACCCAAGCTTTCCAGAGCTCCATACATACTTTGTGCTTCAGACACTGAGTTGATAATTCTCTGAGAATTTGGCCAACAATACCTCTTCACCTTATGCTGAATTTTTTTGGATGAGTGAATTTTTATATAACAGTAAAATATGCATAATATAAAAGTTATAATTTAACAAATTTTATGTATACAGTTCCTTGGAATTGAGTACATTCACATTGTCATACATCTATCACCAACATACATATTATATATTAATTAGTCATCTCTTTGTCAGTTTCTGGGAACCACTATTTTTCCTTCTGTTTTTTTCTTTCTTTCTTTCTTTTTTTTGCAGTACTGGGGATTGAACTCAGGACCTTGCTTTTGCCAGGCAGGCACTTATTCCACTGAGCTATATCCCCAGCCCCTACCTTCTCTTTCTATCAGTCTGAATACTCTAGGTACCTTTTATATATAGAGTGGAATCATATATTTGCCCTTTGGCATTGGTTTATTTCACTTAACATAATCTTTTGCAGGTTCACGCATGTTGTTTCATGTATAAGAATGCCTGTCCTTCATATGACTTAAGAGCATTCCATCATAGGCACCTACCGCATTTGCTTACTCATTCTCCATCAGTGAGCATTTGGGGTATTTCACTTGTAGCTCAGTTGACATTACATCATTCTGAACTTCCTTGGAGCACATAGGCACACAGCAGGAGATGCTTCTGCAGCCCCAGCTCTTAGAAGCTCTTGGATCTGACTTATTGGAGCAGTAAGCATACTTCTATAACTCCTCAGAACTGTGACCCTCAAGGGGGCATGGTGGACCCATATAGGCACCTCCTGGGGAACTCTTCTAGCTGTTACCTTCTTTCTTTAATGTTGCTTTCCTTTTCTTTCTTTCTTTTTTTCTTTGGTACCGGGAATTGAACTCAACCTCATGCTTGCCAGGCAGGCACTTGTGCTGCTGATCTATATCCCCAGCCCCAAGTTGCTTTCCTCCCTTCCAAGTACTAACCAGGCCTCATACTGCTTAGCTTTTGAGATCAGCCAAGTTGCTTTCCTATAAGGAGTGGGTAATCAAGTCTTAGTTTTGCTGAGTCAGACAATTTGAAAGCAACTCTGTAGACTCAGAGACATTTTTGCAATGGGTTACTTCTTATTAAAACTTAGAGCTTTGAGAGTATTTACCTTGGCTAAAAACATTGGAGCTCATCCATTCTTCACAACACCATATCAAATCTCTAAGGATTCCTTAATTTGTCTTGATAGTTTAGTTTTGGTGCACTATACCACCTTTTCCTCATGTGGTTCTTTCCGGGTTTATCTGTTTTTTCTCAGAGAGGAAGTGAGCTATTTCAAATCACTATTGGGTGCCCCATGAAAAGGTCAGTGATGGAGCAACTCATTGCAAGGGGTGGAAAAGACTGGATGATTTTTGTAGATGGGAGTGTGAGAGATTTCTGTTTCATGTGATAGAATTAGCAAAATGCTAGGGCTGGGATATTTAGAATATTTAGAGTTGCCAGAAAGAGGGCAAAGTGCAGAAGAAAAGGAAAAATATTCTATCTTCTAGAAATTTTACTTTTTTTTTCCTGGGCTTGAATATTCATTCCCATCAACCTAAACTCAGGTACAAGTCAAAGTCCTGTCCAGCTGCCCAAGGTTTTTCCAACACGTTTTCATAGCTACCAGACATCCCATGCTACTGTATGCCATAATTAATCTTTTTGTCTTCTATTTGGAGCAGTGGCGTGTATTCCTGCCTTTCCTGAAATGTTTGTGAAGTCCTCACTTCTTTTCCACCTGTCCTCTGCAGAGTGGAATGAAGGGTCTCTCTTGTACCATATTAGTTTGAAAAGAAATGATTTTTAACTGACTGATAAATAAAAACCCTAGAAAATCATTCGAGACATGCAGCCATTAAAAATGCTCTTGTAGACTGGAATTGTAGCTCAAGTAGAGGACCTGCCTAACTCACGTGAGGCCTAACACTGCAAACACAAGCAAGCAAGCAAGCAAAAACAACCACAGAAATGGTTTGGAATATTTAGTGAAGTAAAGTAAATAATATTCTATGGGAAAAATCCTGTCACAGGATACACAATATTTAATTTTTGTAACCACCATTTACTTTCTGTATTTCCAGAAAATATTTACCAAAATGTTAATAATTGTCATTTCTGAGGGAAATTCTGGCTGTTTCTGATGATCATTATTAGTTCCTTAGAAATTACTTGTTCTGTTTTGTTTTTACTCTTCTGTAATACACTCTGTTTTGTGGGGCAGGCATTGTATCTTTTTTTATGCCTGGCTGGAGATCAGGTCTGGCTTCAGTGTTTTCTGAATGAATAAATAAGTGCTCAGTACATGAATGCTGGAAAATGATTAGTTAGTGGTTCCAAATCTCTGACAGGCTTACAATTCATAAGACACTGTGGAAGGTCTTTACAGTTTATAAAATGGTGTACAAAAAAGCAAGTGTGTTCTGATTATTATATTCATACCCACAGAAAGATTGCTGCTCCATTCCAGTCCTTGGGTGCTATTTTGGCCAGATGAGCACCTTCCAAGTGGTCCCTTCAACCATCCCTTGCAGAAAGTCTGGGGCAGGTAACCTGAGCTCATGCTTAACTCAGATTTATTTCACTTTAAGTTGTTCCCTTTTAAAACTAATTTAGCAATACGCATGCCCTTTCTCAAGATTTTTATCAAGTGGTGGTGAACTTTTGACGAATATAATAAAAAACATTTCCCCACCTAGAACACTGAGGGAGTTTGAAATGAAGTTTGACCTCATCAACTTCTTTCATCTGGTCTCTGTAATCAGTTTTATAAAAAGCACATGGCTGCCTGTTGTATCTTGATAAAGAACAGTTTTTGTATGCCATTAAAAAAATCTTTGGAGAACTGCTTTCGATCTTAAGAGACTGGGGGTGTTGCCGTGGAGGTGATGAGGGTAAATGCCTCTCCTCTATATCCTGTTCCAGGGACAGATGCCACCTCTATCCATCTTGCTTCTTCATCACAGGATGACACAGGGCTGGGGTGTCATCTGGGAAGTGTCTCTGATTTACCCAGAAGAGCTTTGTAGAGGCCTTTAGATCAAATCCAAGTGTATCTGGGCAGAGGTAAGGCAGTTGCAGTAGCATCTGATGGCAATGAAAGATTGACACGTCTTCCTACTGGAACATGCTGAGGGGAAAGAGAGTTGGTCCTGAAAATATTTTGAAATGGGAACAGTTTTGGATAATGGGCTGTTTTCCCAGTCAACTCTCAGGAGTACCGCTAATGTGGTTCATAGTCATATTGTAAATAAATTTCAACAAATATTTATAGTGAAACCCGTCAGTATCAGCCCTGTTCTAAGTGCTCAGAGCATAGGGGTGAGCGAGAGAAAATGGAACCTTCACATCTTGGAGCCTGCACAGTACAAAGGCAATCAAAGAGAGCCACAGCCCATGTCTTGCAGGCAGTGTTAGAAGGCGATGGTGCTATGAAAGAGTGGTGGATAGAATGAGGGATCAGGAGCCGAGGACAGAAGGGCATGGAGTACCCTAGGTGGGACAGTTCGGGAAGTTTTATAGGAAAGGTGAGATTTAGGCAAGAAAACTTCCAACAGCAGCCACAGCCACAGCAGCCACAGCAGCAACAGCAGCAGTAACCGCAGCAGCAGCCACAGCAGCAGCAGCCTCAGCCACATCTGCCGCCCCAGCAGGAACTACAGCGGCAACAACAACCGCGTCTATGTGATAGGCACAGTCCTAAGATTTGCGCGCTGTGTTCCATCTTAGTGATAGCCTTATAGTCGAGAACGATGAGCTCTGACCCCTGCATGCACTTACAGCAGATGTGTCCTCACACGGTGAGCTGGTTACGGGCTGGTTCTTCGCTCAGGCTTCTTTGTTTTGCTTCTTCTTGTCATGCTCCTTTTGTTGTTTCTGGAAGACGAAATACCTTCTTGCCTTTTCTTCCTCTCAGGTCATTTCCTCCTAGTGCCTTCATGTTTTGTTTTTTTCCGGTCTTTCACCTGATTGTTTTGATGTTGTCTCTGTTCTCCTGTTTTCTTTGGCCAGACTTACCCACTTCATGACTGGATACACATCGTGGATAACTCCTCACTCTACAGTCTTTCAGCTGTATGTTGTTCCTGAGCTCCTGTTCCATCCACCAGACGCCTCAACAAATCAAAACAAAACTCATCAAGCCTGTCTCCCTGGGGGAATACTGCATTTTGGTAAACAATCCAGTTCTCCAGCTAACGACAAAATCAGAAACCCAGGAATCATTCCGAGTTGTTCCTTTTCCTTTACCAACAATAATCAACCCATGAGAAGCTTACAAGCTCATAGCATGGCAAATTTTTGTTGCATTCCTACCAGATGCCAGGTGCTGTTCTCAGAGCTTTGCATGAGGCAGCTATAGAAGAGAAATACAGCTGGAGATATAGCTCAGCGGTGCAGCACCTGCCTGGAAAGCTCAGGGTCCTGAGTTCGATTCCTGGTACAAAAAAGAGAAGGGGAATATAGAAGAGGGAAACTAAGGGAAGACAAGTAAGTACTAACGTCCAACCATGAGAGTCTAGAGTGCTCGTTTTTACCCACATCAGGGATGTTATTGCAGAGTGCATGGGATCAGACCGTAGACTCCTCAGACCATGCAAAGCAGATATACTTTGGTTCTCAGCAAAGGGATGCAAGGAGCAGGTTTTCAGTAGGGCAGAGAAGAGAGGAGGGGAAGCCTGGGCATTTCACTTGGGAAGAGCCCACTAGCTGTAGGATGGGTTATGCCTTGGAAAAGGAAGGAAGCAGACTGGATCAAGTGTTGTTATAGTACTGACCAGTGATGGTGAGGCTCCAAGAGGAGCAGGAAGGTAGAAAAGGAGGGGCAAGGCCAAGAAGCACTCAGTGCAGTGCAGAATCTGGTACAGTGCAGAGGAGACAAATGCAAGGACAGGAGGGAGCTAGGGTCACTCATCTGCCTTTGCAGCCAATTGAATGCTTTCATTTCTTGATTTCAATTTCTCAGGAAAACAACTTCTGATCATAAAGTACTACGTGTTTATAGAGAATATAGAATTTAGAACAAAGAATAAACAGCAAAAAACCTACTTCACTATTCATTGAAAATCACTATTAATATCATTACACATACATATTGTAACAGGTATAGTTTTATATGTATATAAATAGTATGTGTGTAGTATGTGATAGAATGTATCCACTATATGCATACATTATTATATAGTGATAGATAGTGAGTGCAAGGTATATATGTTTGTGTGTATATGTAATATATATATAAAGTATATATACATATGTTCTGGAGTTGTATTAGTATAAAGGTCATAGTGACATATAGAAATATATAAAACATATATAAAACTTTTGTGTAAAAACTAACATCAGCATCTAAGTCATTCAATGTTTCTCTTAAGCACTGTTTCAGTGAAACCATAATAGATCTATTTATCCCATAATTCATTTAACCAGTTTTTATTGTTGAATATTTATGTTGCTTCTGAAGTATATCTTCCACAAGCAACCCCTGAGCTGGTACCCTTTTTCAAATCCTTAAATGTTTGGTTATTTTTTTTGCTTAGGTTTGGCTCACCGGAGTATTAATTTAGAACTGCTTTATTATGTCCTTAGGATAAATTGTCGGAAGTGAATCTGATGGGCCAAAGATGAGAAAAATCATGAGAATTTATGAATATGCTTCCAAATTGTTTTGTAGAAAGAATACTGCATTATTCCATGAAAGATGAAAGACATTTTCCCAATTACTATGAATTTTCAAATCTTTGCCAAAATTTCATTTCCTGGATTACAAGTGGGGAAGAATATTTTTTCTTTTTTCATATGTCAACTGGCTGAGTGTGTGTTCTTTTGTGAATTACTTGTTTATGTCTTTTGTCTATTTTTCTATTGGGACATTTTTCCTGTTTTGACTATTTTTTTTTTAAGAACTTGTCCTAATTAAGACATTGGGGATGTATGAGACAAACAGCTCAAGTTAGCACAGGGGATAAGTAAGGGGTCAGGTGATGTCACAAGGATCAGGAAAAGAAGGCCCAGGTCGTCCGTCGAGCGTCGCCACGGCCTCCTGCTTCAACAGTGCTTGGACGGAGCCCGGCGCTCGCCTGCCCTCACCGCTCTCGAACCGCCGCCGCTGCCGCCGCCGCCCAGCTTCTTCGCCGCCGCCATGACGACCGCTTCGCCCTCGCAGGTGCGCCAGAACTACCACCAGGATGCCGAGGCCGCCATCAATCGCCAGATCAACCTGGAACTCTACGCCTCCTATGTCTACCTGTCCATGTCTTATTACTTTGACCGCGATGATGTGGCTTTGAAGAACTTTGCCAAGTACTTTCTTCACCAATCTCACGAGGAGAGGGAGCATGCAGAGAAACTGATGAAGCTGCAGAGCCAGCGCGGTGGCCGGATCTTTCTTCAGGATATCAAGAAACCAGACCGTGATGATTGGGAGAACGGGCTGAATGCGATGGAATGTGCCTTGCACTTGGAGAAGAGCGTCAATCAGTCACTCCTGGAGCTGCACAAGCTGGCCACTGATAAGAATGACCCACACCTGTGTGACTTCATTGAGACCCACTACCTGGATGAGCAGGTGAAGGCCATCAAAGAGCTGGGTGACCATGTGACCAACCTGCGCAAGATGGGAGCCCCCGAGTCCGGCATGGCCGAGTACCTCTTTGACAAGCACACCCTGGGAGACAGTGACAAGAGCTAATGTCACTACGGCAGCCCATGCATGCTGGGGTTACCTTTCCCTTTTCTATAAATTGTACCAGAACATCTACTAAAGTTCTTTAATTCCTTCAAATAAAGAAATTTGGTACCCCCCCCCCAAAAAAAAAAAGGAAAAGAAGGCCCAGGCTTCCCATGGACTGCAGGTGGGAGCCATCTGGAACTCAGAAATTTGTCCCTTCCTTATCCTAGCCTTTAGAAGACCACTTGTGTCTCATTACTCTCATCCCTGGTTTTCTCTGTCTTCTTCTTTGCTATTGGTCCAACAGGGTACCAGCCCATCTGTCTCCCCTATAACCTTTCAACTCTGGCACCCTCAAAAGCCTCTTGGTCTTTAAAGATAGTGTCTGGAGCCATGCCATCAAAGTTCTTGGCCAGACAATGGATGGGCTGTCTTTAATTCCATCAGTCAGTCTTTTGTTTGTCAGTCAAGGTATATACATTTTCACTCACGGTATATAGATATTTTCTAGCAGTGAATTTCTCAACATTCTTTCCATGCAACTTACCCTCTCCCTGCCCTAAGGATCAGAGGTGAGATTCTCCTTATAGAATCCAGCCCAACACTTGTGCAGAAAGGTGATTACCTGTTCATTTGTGGGTAAAGCCAAGTCATCTGCTCAGAGAGCAGCCCAGGTGATTGATATTCTTGGAAATAGGTTGCTTGTTCAAACCATCCTGAACAAAGAGGAGAAATCATTCATGCAGATACCCATCATGAGCAGTGGATAGGCATGATGACCCTGAGTATTTTCTGGTTTTCATGTAGCATATATGTGAAATGTTTTATTTATTTATTTATTTATTTTTGGTGGTACTGGGGATCGAACTCAGGACCCTGCACTTGCTAGGCAGGCGCTTATTCCACTGAGCCATATCCCCAGCCTGTGAAATGTTTTATTGCGGTCTTGTTGTATCATGGCAATAGAGACGTTTGCTCCGGCCAGGCGTGGTGGCTCACACCTGTAATCCCAGCATTTGGGAGACTGCGGCAGGAGGATTGTTGCAAGTCTGAGGTCAACCTGAGCTGCACAGCGAGACCCTGTCTCACAAAGACGAAAGAAAGAATAAAAGAAAGAAACAAAGAAAGAAAGGAGTCATTTGCTCCTTTTTTTTTCTGACCTGACTCAACTTCTTCATCTTTAGTTTGAGGTGATGTCCAGGATCCCTCCCAGCTATGTCAGGATTAAAGTATTCCTTCTTTAAGGTAGTGATTGGCAAACTACCACCCGGGGCCAAAGCCACCCTGCTGTCTGTCTTCGTATTGCCTGTGAGCTAAGAATGGTTTTTAAGTTACTTGGGGAAAAATGTCAAAAGAATAGTGACATTTGTGAAAAATGAGACCCATTTATCTGCATAATGTCAGTGACCGTTTTCATGTTACAGAGGCAGAGGTAGCTGATGTTGGATAAACATTCTAATAGCCTGTGAAGCTGGGAATATTTACTCTTTGGCTTTTGGAAGAAAAAAATTTCTTACCTCTGCTTTAAAATAACAATTCTTGGCAGGTGTATTTTTATTATTTCAAATGACAATAGCTTAGCTAGTTGTTTGCTCTTCTGAGAGTTAAAAGTTTGGGACCATCTGGGACACAATTGCTAACTGGATCTCTTTACAAAGAGTGGGTGTCTGTTGGTGTTTTGTTTCACATGTCAGCTTACATTTGCTTATTTTGGGCAGCACTGTGGGCTTTGCTATGCAGGCTTCAGGGCCTCTCAGGGCCAACCATAGCCCAGAAATTTTATAAGAACTTGCTGTGTGGAGGGAGATAGGTACACAAAATACATGTAATTCTTGATTGTTTTCTAGATTGAGAACACTTGCTGAGTCTCTCAAGCTAGAACAGATCACATTATATATCAGTGCAGTAGGGGGTAACTAAAATGTTATTAGGGCTTCTTCTCCAAAGCCAGAGTTGGTAGACCTCCCAGGAACCAAACATTGACTATGGAAACTCCAAGATCAAGTCCACTGTGCGTGCTCATCTAGGGGATGGATGTGTCATCAGTGTAAATAGTGACAGGAGGTGAGTCGAGTTGTCAGCTGCACATAGGTGAACTCACACTAAGGGGAGGAGCCAGCCTGAGAGCTGCCACCTTGTTTAACTATGACAGCAGGGACAATGAGAAGAGCCCCAGTTACTCACTGTGCAAAATTCCTGGCAGCAAACAAGTTGCAGAGGCCATGTCATCAGGTCGTCTTCTGCACGTAACCACCGCAAAATCCGCTCTCACGTGGGAGACCTGGGGCTGTCTTCATGAGATTAGGAATCTGTCCCAGATGGCTGTGCCCTTTAGAAATGATCCTAGGATGGGCCATGTTTGATTGTTACTGCATAAACACTAACCTTTCCCAGGCTGTCACTCTCTGGTGTCTGGATGACTGTGGAACTATCTTGTGTTGGGCTAGATGGGTTCTAGGTAAGTAGGATGAACAGCCTTCTCCTTTCTCCTGGAGGAAGGAAATTCTGGCATGAGGATTCTTTGGACCAACATAAACTGGGACAAACTGGTCACCCTCTGGTATGTAACCTCAACATTGTAGATTAGATAGTGTTCTGGATGCTTGGAAAATGTCTTTACCCAGGGAGAGTTGACTAAATATAACTGTATTCAGTTGTTTATTCGACATGTGGAAGGCCAGAACCTTAGAAGATCAAAGTGAAGTTTTCATAATGAGATAACTTGGTGACTCTGTTTTGCCTCTCACCTTCCGGGAATCTCAGTTTACTCATCCATACAATGGCTGTTAGGCAGTACTTAACTGCTGGACTCTATTTGAGGATTAAATGAGAGAAAGTATGGACATTAACTGATATGCAGGGAGTTCTGGATGAATGTTACAAAAACAAAAATCAGCTAACCAATCAACCAAACGAACAGGAAAGCCAAAGCCATATCTACAAAGGCTGGCCATTACTGATCTAGGTTTTCCTTAATATGAGTTAGAAGACCAAAATGGATTTGTGTACTTGGGAAACATTTCCAAAAGTAAAATGAATTTGGATTTTTAGTTATAAGAGTTGATGGCTCTTCAGTAATGTTTCTCATCCAGGGAAGACTTTGGCCTACTGGCATTTAGTGGGTGGGGCTGGAGATAGTGCTAAATATCGTAGAACAGGCAGGATGGTCCCCCTACTTCTAAAGACTTATCAGCTCAGAATGTGCACAGTGAGGACTAGAAATGCTCTATGGTATAGAAAGCAAACTTCTGAATTAGGAGGATGAAATATTTAGAGAGCTTGGTGTGTATTCTGCTTTCTTTCTGTTATAGGAAGTTTCTTACATGATTAATATTCGGTCAGTCTCACAAAAAGCATGTCTGAGTGCTCTAGAAGGGAAAGCTGGACATATTTGGAAGTTCTGGAAGATTCTAATGAGGGCTTGCCCAAGAGCCTTCATGGGAACAGAAGCTCCCATGGCTCCTCTGTCCCAGACAGTCCCCATAAGAAGGACCAGCTTATATTTAGGGGTTAGCTGAGAAGCCTAAATGGTGTTAGTTCCAAGGAAATTGTTATCAGTGCAGATACTTATATTAAAAGAAAAATTTCCCTTTGTAGTAATTTTAAAAACATTGGAAAGTTGCAAAGGTAATGTAAGGATCCCTTTATCCAGAATCTCCACATTTTAATATTTTAGAACATTGGCTTATTATTTTCTTCTTCTCCCTGTGGGGGAGAAGAAGAAATATTACCATTTTTACTACTGGAGGATTTGCAGACATTATGATTCTATCTCTAAATACTTCAGTGTATGTATTTTATTAAAAAAAAGAATGTTCCCTTATACTCCCATGATGTAATGATCAAAATAAGGATTTATCATGGATACAGTAATGTTATGAAATCTACAGTAGACCTTGCTCAGATTTCACCCATTTACCTACCAGTGTCCTCTACTGCAAACTGCTTCTCTCCCAGCCGCACGAGCATACACTGTTTCGATGTCCTGTCTCCTTTAACCTGTCCTTTGGTTTCCTCTGACTTTCATGGCCATGAGTTTGAGGAGCAGTGCCCAGGAGCTTATAGAGTGTCTCCTGCCTGGTCTGGGGGCGTCTGCTCCCTCCTTGTGTCTAAATTCAGGCTATGGATTTTTGAGGAGCACACAAGGAAGGTAAGTGATACCTTCTTCTGGGGCACCCTATCAGGAGAAAATGATGTCCCTTTGTCCCACTAAAGGTGGTGGGAACTTTCACCTGGTTAAGGTCGCATCTGCCAGATCTCTTTATTGTAAAGTTATTTTTATTTAGCTATTTCTAATTATTACATATCTTGACGGTTCATTGAAATTCTGCAATTATCTTTTCCTTATGCAATTATCACCCACTAGTTTTAGTGCCCGTTGATGCTGCTTGTCTGAAATGATTACTATGCAGGTTGCCTAGTGTGTAATTTAAAAAACCCTATGCACTGTTCCTCCTACATTTAGTTAGAATTCTACCACCAGGAGAGAATTTTCTTCTTTATTGTTTTAATGTATTTGTATCTGTACTGATGCATGGATTCTTAGTGTTTTCTTTGGGCTATGATCTATTACTATCACTATTTATGTGTGCTCAGATTGTCCTACATTTGGCTGCTGGGACCTCTTAAAGCTAGTTCCATTCTGACATTCTCCCGTCATTCTCTGACCACGTCCTAACTTTCTGGTGTGATAGGATATTCCAGTTCTACTTTGTCCTTTTCCTCAGTAGCCTGGAAATCCACTATTTCTCCCAAAATATCTGGTTCATTTTATTGGAGAGTGGTAGTTTAAAAGGAAGATCTGCGCTCTGAGTATATCCATCATAGTGACCTTTTCCTAGCTCCTCTGGTCCGCAGATAGAGATAGGCAATATGTGGGTGCATCTGTCTGTCCATCTATCATCTACCTACCTAGTTAATCTGTCTACATAGACCATTTATTATCTATCGATCTATCCAGGCTGACTCTTTTTTTTTTTTTTTTTGGTACCAGAAGTTGAACTCAGGACTTTGTGCTTGCCAGGCAGGCACTTATGCTGCTGAGCTACATCCCCCCACCCTACCCAGGCTGACTCTGAATTCCTATCCAATTTCACAGGATTCATCTTAAGCCTACTACTTTCCATTTCTGTAACTCTGTTTTCTGGTTCTCACTATTTACTATATGTTTACCTATTTGCTCAATCTGAAAATATGCATAAACACTTAAGAATTTCTAATAAATACCAAGTGAGAAACAAATTGACTAATTGGAATTCAGTCTTTTTTTTCCTTATGACTTTTTGTTGCGTTTTGTTTTTAACTTGAAGTGCCTAAGTGTAAATCCCACACCATGTTCAAAAGTGTTGGGTTAGTTCTTTCTTTCCCCCTTTTCTTTGGATTATTTTATGTTCTTGGAATGCATTTAGGTTCATCTGTTTTTGTTTGTATTCCCATTAGAAACAGCTAAATAAAAGTAACTTTACAAAAGCTTTGTGTTTTTCTTCCCTTTCTTATTTATTGACTTTTTCTGAATACTTACATTAGTGCTGTTCTGAAAGCTAGATCTATGCAAGTGTTATGGTCAGGAACAGTCCCTTCCCCTTTCCCTTGTGTTTACTTCCACCCCTCCTGCCTTCCTCTCTCTCGTAGGTACCGGCATCCTTGATTTCTGGTTTATTCTTCTTGATTCTTTTTGCACAAAAGAGTGGATAAGGGTATATTTTATAGTCTTTTTTCTTACACAAATTATGCTTTCCTTTTGCACATCCTTTTTCACTGGACAGTATGCTTTGAAGATCACTAACAGTTCACAGGAGCTTCCTCTCTCTTTGTACAGGTAACACAGCACTCTGAAACACACAAGGAAGAGTTCATTCAACCACTCTCTTCAATACATCAGTTAAGATGTTTCCAATATTTTGAAATTTAGTGCTGCAACAAATAGCCTGCACATTTCTGTTTTCATGTTGCTGGAGGTGTATCCTTAGAATAGATTCCAGAAACTGGATTGCTGGAGGAAAATAAGCATATGAAGTTTTGTTAGCTATTGCCACATTCCTGCTCCATTTGGGTTCCCAGTGTATGTGAGAGTGACTTTTCACTACAGTGTCATCCACAGAACGTGTTGTCACACTTCTGTCTCTCATACTTCGATAGATGAGGATTTTCACAGTTGGGCTGTCAGTGGAGATGAGTTGAGAAAAACATACCTGGACATCTTATCTTCTCCTCTTTATTGTGTTATCAGTACTCAGATTCAGGGTGCAAAGCCTCTATTGACCAGCAAGCAGAGGATCCTCTAACATGGCACCCAGAGAACTCTAGGTTTAAATGCTCTGTGCTTAAAGCCAGGCTCTTTTTCCTGACAGACAGCCCTCCCTGGCCTCCACACATGGAAGGGAAGGGCAAGCCCATTGCATTCGGAATGTATCAACCCCCCAAGGAAAACATTTGCAGCAGCAGAGATGAACAGAGAACTGAGCAGGTGTATGGATCCTTCTCCCAGGTCCTTTGTGGTCTGAGGAGGAAGGTGGATTGTATTTATCTCAAGCCTGCTGGGTGATCCCAGCACACATGATGGGCACCTTCCAGTAGGAATTCAGTTGGTTTATGTCCAGCCACTAGGATGGGAGCTTAGAGGTCAGAGGCCTGCAGCCAGGGAGACAGACAACAAACTGGGACTGCATGTGTGGTATTCATTTGTGTGAGGGACAGGCTGAACTTTCCCCACACAGGAAGCAGGAAATAAGGATGAAACATCTTATGCCATTTAAACATCTCTGCAGCATAAGCTTCCAGGAAGTCTTAAAGGAAGAGCTTCCTCTTAATACATATCTGATAAGAAGCATTAGACCTCTAATGTTCCCATGCTACGTTGTGTATGACTATGGCCTTGATGCAGCAAGTACGAGACATTCTAAATGAGAGTAGGAAAACAAGCAGTGAACACACACAGCAATTATGGGAGAATTGGACTCTGCTGAGGTAGAACTAATGGGAAAGAAACCACGTAAATATGAAGATTCAGATAATGTAACTGATATGGCTGCAGTGACATAGGTGTTGCTGCAACTGACACAGGCATATTTTATATCCACGGATTTGTCAAACACACACAACGTGGCACACCAACACTCAGGGGAAATGTAGGACATTCCCAGAAGCAGAAATTGACCAACTGATATTCTTTAATTAGTTTTGAATAAAACCAGAAATTATGAATTTGTGTTTGCATAAAAAGTTTCAACTTATTAATCAGAACATTAAAAGATTGCTCTCAAACAAAAATTGTCAAAGAGAAAGTAAAATACAATTAACGAAGAGAATGTAAAAAATATTTGAAATGAGACTCTCATGCCTTGGTTTGCCAAAGCAGAAAGCAGAGGTAAATTCACACCATTATAATTTTCATTAACTAACATGAAAAAAGAAAATGAGGTACAAATAGATTTTTAAAAAGGTATAATACATCCACAGATATTATTCTACAACTAACTTCTCCCCCCTCTTCTTGCCCACACTTAATAACATTGCAAACCACTTGTCCTTTTGGAGTGTGTAGATATTTCTAGTTCTTTTTACTTATGGCAGTACTTTCTATTGCATGTACTATTTAGACTTTTATAATCACTCCTATTAATGGACATTTATGTTATTTCCATGCTTTAAAATTACAAATAGTGCTGCACTGGGCATTCTGTTTTGAAATTTCATCTGTCTACGTGTTTCTCTTGCTCTCTCTGTCCTCAAGTCCATCATGTGAGCTGTGTGATCAAGGAATAATTTATTTCACAGTCACCATATTAACTTTTTTCTGATTGCTAAAGACAGTCATTCTCATGTTTGTGGAAAGTATTTTTCCCATTCAAGTACTAACCAGGCCCGAACCCACTTAGCTTCTGAGCTCAGGGTGGTGTGGCCATAGACTGTGGAAAATATTGTTCATACTTTTGATTTTCACTGTAATTTTGCTGGTTGTACTTATGATATAAAAGATATTAAAGATTTGTAACTAAATTTATTGTAGATAGAACATTTGTAGCTAAATATAATCTATAATATATATTTATATTTGAAGTTATATATTTTTTTCAGTGTGGAAGCACTTTAATAAGAACAATTTCTGGGAGCCTAAGACAGGAGGATTGTAAGTTTGAGCTCAGCCAGGGCAACTTAGCCACTTAGCATGACCCTGCCTCAAAACCCCAAAATAAGAAAAAGGGCTGGAGATGTAGTTAGTGGGAAGGCTCTGGGTTCAATCCCTAATACCAAGCATGTGTGCATACACACTCGTGTGCGCACATGCACACACACACCCACACACACCCACCCACACACCCACACACACACTCACACACCCCAAACAGAACAATTTCTAACTTTGTACTTGCCAGGCGAAAAGATGTATGCATTTAAATTAATAGCTATCATTAATGTCTCTAAAAATGATACTGTTTTAAATTTCCATCAATATTACATGTGTACACATTCCTTTGGACTGATACACACAAAATATGTTTACAACTGATAGAAGAATGTCAACTTATACATGTCAGTACAGTTCTGTTTTAAATTGCATTTTTCCTAATTAACTAATCTGACCGAACACTTTTGGCCAGTTAAATTCCTTCTAAGAGTTGTTCAATACATTATTTACACATATCTCCTCCTTGTTGATTTGTAAAGATGCTTTGTGCAAAACAGAAGTTAACCCATTGTTGGAAATGTAACAATAAACCATTCAGAAGTTTGTGTGGTCAAATCTATCTGATTTTCTATTTTTTATTCATTTTAAATGCTACTTATTCCAAAAGGATCTTTCCCATCCAAGCAGCATAAATTTTTCTTTGTCTTTCTAATTTGCAGACATTTATTAGGTTTATTTTTAAAAGAAATTCAGTTATTAATTGCCTTAAAATGTATAGTATATGGTGTGTGGGAGGGAATGAAATTTATCATAGTTTACTCAAAAGGGAGTTAAATTTCTATGCAGTCAAAACATCATAATAAAAAGGTCAACAGATTTAGTTACAAATTTTTAATACCTTTTATGTTGCAAGTACAACCTGCAAAATTACAATGAAAACCAAAGTGTGAAAAATGTTTTCCACAAACATGAGAATGACTGTCTTTAGCCATCAGAAAAAGTTACTATGGTGACTGTGAAATAAATTATTCCTTGCTCACACAGCTCACATGATGGGCTTGGGGACAGTGGGAGAAGCTGGACTCAGGCAGTGGATGGTCTGAACAGCAGATTGGTGGCCTCAGAAGGTAGGTGGTTCATGGATCAGAGTCTTGGAAAGGACTGGGAGTTGATGCTACAGCTTCAACCAGGCCAGGGACCCTCTGTTCTTGCATCCTGTGAAAAACAAATGCCAGTGATTGCTATGTGGTGCTGAGAACTCTGTCTTTACTGGTGTGCTGTAAATTTATAGGATTCTCTGTGGAACCCAAGGAAACAAAGTGAGGAGGAGGAGGTGGATGAAAAGTACAAGTCTGAAGTGTTTTTCTGTTTATGCCATAATTTCCTGCAGGAGAACAGGGCTCTGAGTAGTGTCTTCTCACACCCTGGTACTTATCATGAGGGTGCACAGACACAGCCCTCTCAGCTGGCCTTTGGCACCATGGGAGTCAACGCAGGCTCTTCTCTGTTCAGCTTGCCCCATAGTTTTGCCTCAGTGTGGACTCTTTGAAGCAAGTAGGGGCTCATTCTGATCTCTCTCTAGTCTCAGGGATGATTTTTGCCTCTAAGTCTGGGACCTATGTGAGTGGCCCTGGTGATTTTTCGTCTGGGACTCACTGTCCTGAACCCCAGCCCAGTTCAAGACAGCCTTGCAGTCCTTCTGTCCTGGCTTCCTCCTGCTAGCCTCTCCTGTTCTGCCTCTCTACCCACCACCTGACTGTCAGCTCTGCCCAGCTCCTGCCCCAGCCTGCCCCCAGCTTAGCGCTCAGAGATGGATAGCATCTGGAAAAGGGTCAGAGCACGAGACTTATGGCTGGGCCTGAGTTTGGGGAACCTAATTTCCAGGCGTGTTCTTTCTCAGGCAGTCCTTTGGGGTTGGTGAAGAGGAGAGACCTTATGCTTTCTCTCACTGAGTGCACGGATGGGATGAAGGAAAATTCAGGGGGCCGAGAGCACAGGCTGCTGTCCTTGAGCTTCGCTGGGCTTTGCCATCAAATTTGCAAAAGGCACAAGAACTGTGCAAAAGGCCCTGAGAGTGGGACATGTGTGTGAAGTCCACAAAGAGGCTGAATGGAACAGACAGTTGACTCAGATGATGATAAAGGAAAGGGGATTGAGAACAGCCCTCTAGGTCTAAAAGCAATATTTGCATTTCTGAACATGACATTGTAAGCACCAGCATTTTAATAGTTCTCAATAAATTCACTTGAAGAAGTATATTGAACATCTACTCTGTGCCCTGCAGACAGCAGTGAAAAAACAACTAGAGTACAGTCCTCACAGAGTGTCAACGATCTCCCCAGGTGTCAGCCCCCCAAAGGCCACCAGCCCAAGCACTCCTCAGGGTTGGGGAAGTAGCGGGGTCTCCAATTCATCGCTACCTGGACTCAGGGTCTCGCCCATGTGTGGCTGGCACTGCAGATGGCACTGTAGAACCTCTGAACACCCCAAGGCACGCCAGCACCATTCTTCCCTTAGCTCCTAAACACTTGAAAAGTTTTTAAACATCACAGTGAATTTATTCTAGAAAATTTAGATAAACACAAACAAATACAATGACCCATAATAGCATCACTCAGAGATGAGGACTGTGAATGTCATGGCGCGTACACGTCTTTCTAACTAGTATGTGAGCTAATTCCACAGAACACCGCATACAATAACAAAAGTATAAGTACACTGAAACACATGCACACACACAAAATGAGGCAGAGCTGTCCATGTGTGCTGTTATTTAGCTTACTTTTTTTTCACTTAAGGATGCAGCAGATGATAATTTCCATTTCTTGTCCTCTATGCTCTGTGGCATCATTTTTAATGTCTCTTTATCATAGCCCTTACCACCTTGGGTATCCATCAAAGACCTTCTCACAGGGCAACATAATTTTTCACAAATGCCTCTTTGCCCCGGCTGTGTGTTCACTGAGGACTGATGCCATATGCTGGTATGTTCCTGACCTTAGCAGAATGTGCAACAATATTAATGGCGAGCAATTATTGAGCAGTTACTGTGTGGTAGCTTCTTTAAAGTGCCTCTCAAAGTGATGATCCGCACTAGCAACAAGCATGCCCGGTGACCAGATCTTGGTTTCTAACACTATTCTCTCAATAAAGGAAACAGGGCTCCTTGGAGCAATGGGTGGTTACAGGGCTGGTCAGAAAGTGTATAACATAAGCCTAAAACATCTTGTAGTGTCAAAGAGTCCACTGTGCTTAAAAAGCCAACTGACAAGAGGCATGAGAAAGGGACACAGTAACTGAACCATAGAGGTCCCAATGGCCAGAGTGGGAATCATTTGAATAGCAAATAATGTATTGGGTTATAACTCAAAAATATGAAAGAAAGATATATGAGTCCATACTGATAAAAGCAAATTATTCACTAAATAATTGAGCGGGGAAGAAGAGACAAGGTTTTCCATGCCGAAGAACTGTAAAAATCTATATAGATATTCTGTCCTTAAGGAAATGGAGTGTCACTCTTCGTCTCCTACGGTGGTGGCACATAGTAACTGCCTTTCATGAGTACAAAATGGAGGTGAAGAAAGAGAAACATAACAATGGAAAACCCTGCAAATGCTGTCAACCAACATCAACAGTCATAAATCATATTGCTGGTGGTACTGTTGATGTGATGTCCTGAGACTCCTACCCCGAAGTCCACAGCTCCTATCTGATAATAAAAATACCAAACAAACCCAAATTAAGAGATTTTCTGTGAGAGCTCTGCCCAGTCCTTTTGCAAATTTTCACTAAATGCAATGTGGGGTTCTGGGGCAGAGAAAGGGCATCCAAAAAAGGCTAAAAAATATGAGTGAAGTGTGGGCTTTGGTTCATGGGCAGCACCACATCAGCCTGGCTTACCAGCTGTTCCAAACTTCCACACCTGTGTGTGTGAAGTCAACTAGAGGGACTAGGTGAAGGTGTCCTGTGTTCTGCCTTCCCATAAGGTGCTTCTAAACAAAAGTTTTAAACAAAAATGTACTTTACAAAGTGTCTTCATCCATTATCCCCAGACCCTTGGGGCTTTGCATCTTCTGCAAGTGAGGACTCGAGCAGCGAGGGCTGCAGAGCTTGGTCCCAGGTCCCAAGGCCAGCAGGTGGCTGAGCCAAGACTGGACAGGAAGCACCAGCTCCAGAGCCTTTCTTCAAAGGGAGCCATTTAAAATTTTGGAGGCGCGAGTGGTGTGGAAGTGGGCTTTCTTCACGACCAGTTTATCACATCCAAAGATGTCTGCTCCACACGCTGACCTCAGAATCCTCCTGGGGCCTCCAGCTGTGGGGGAAGCTAAGCTAAAAATATGTGTACCAGAAAGCGGGAATGTGAAAAAGTGGAAATGAAGTTGTTTTCTTTCCTAAATTAATATGGAATAATGAGTAGCTTAATCATACTTTGGGTTTAACAATTTCTCGAGTTGCCATAGTAACCCAGAAGAGGCATTTAAAAATACATTTTGTTTGACCTTGTTGCATTTGATTAATGGGAAGTCAGGTCCAAACTGGGGATGATGTCCATTCCAGGGCTGGCCACCAGAGGGCGTGCAGCACTCTTGGTTGGCACTCAGGCTGGTGGGACAAGCAGGGATGTTCGTTCCCGCCAGCTTTAGAACAAAATAAAAGCGGGAGCAAGAGCCACTCCTTTTAGGGTCCATTTCCCAAGCACACAGTGAGAATGCTCACCTGTCCCCTAGCCTTTTGGGTCTTAGCCATCTTGAGGCTGGCTAGGCTTTGTCAAGGTTGTGGGGCCAAAGTGATCCTCCTACCGGGGCACCCTCTGTAAGTGGCTAGATGTTGCCTTTGCCCGCTTGCCCTGTGGCCAGGTATACTGGGATGGATGTGGCCTTAGTGGATACTTTCAGAGAACAGATATGGCCACTTGGCCCAGATGCTTCTAAGCAAACCCTACCTGGGCGGAGGGCTTGTGTGACTTTCCGCCCAGAGCCTCCGGCAGTCACCACCAGGGGCTGGCCCGGCAGCCGGCCAGCCCACATCTGAGGAGGGCGTAGTCACCACCACATCCTAGAGACAGCCGCATTGTGGAGAGAGTGTAGGCCTGGAGAGGCATTCTGGGTGAGGGCTTCTGTTCTGTGAGTGTCCTCTGCCACTTCCCCAGCAAGATTCCTCCGTCCCTCAGGATCCTCACATGCACAGGGAGGCAAGGCTGTGCTACTTTTCTGTCAGCATCAGACCTAGCAAAGAGCGTGCTTTCTGGCCCCTCCCTGTGCCATGTCTCACAGGCTGTTCTGTAAGTTCCCTTGTGTGGCTGTAGTGACCCTTCTCTTACCTGCTCTGACGTGGATGGGGGCAGGGCTTTTTCCTATCTTCCTCTGTGCTACCAAGGCGGTAGTCAACAGCATTCTGCATTCTGGCCCGACCCTCCCACAAGGCATTTCAATGGGTAATCTCCACATTTAGCCATGGTGATACCACTTACCATGTTGACAGTGACCTTGTGACTTGAGATTTCCCACAGTTGGGTATTTGGTCATGTGGACCCCTGTTCCTCACCCCCACTTCTTGGCCCTGCCCGGCTGACTGACTCTTCCTGCCCCTCCTCCTCTAGGCTCTCTGCTGAACCCTCACTTCCCTAAGCCCCCAGCTCTGGAGTCAGGGCCCCTAGAGACTCCACTCCCTGTGAAGTCCCACATATGCAGGCCATCGCAGCCTCAGGACAAGAGGACCTGCTGAGGAGCACTAAGAAATGCCATCCAGAGAAGTCCGGCTATCGCTATCGTAGGAAAATAAAATCCCTCTGACCTTACCTTCCCAGGCCCACCCTGCCCCAGGGCCTTGGTGTGGCCCAGACAGCTCTGGAGGTGGCAGCCAATGTGAACTTCTAGCCTTCTGAGGTGGCAAGCTGTGAAAGCCCCCACACACCTTGGCCAGGAGCAGGTACCTCTCAAGCATTCACTGTTCCCCGTTCCTGCTTGGGCATTCTCTGTCTCAATCTGCAGCGCCTCATGGTCAGTGAGACAGGCCTCTCGCAGCCTGGAGTGAATGGTGACAAATATCCTGCCTTCAGAATAGGCCTTGAGAATTGTTTCTTTCCAAGGAGCAGTGTGATTAGTGGTGGTGTGATTAGATCTCTCAGAACTTTACGTGTCTATGCCCAATATAATAGTTCGTATGTGGACAGTGGTGTTTAGCTTCAATAGATATGTGGTATGTGTAGGTGATAAAAAGCACCAGATAGATAACATGCTTTATTTATGTGTAGTAAATATTTAAAGACTCCCATGTGTTTTGATTGCAAAATGCACATTACTAGACAATTTAGTTTCAAAGATTTCTCTTAATGTAAACTTTATTAAGATGTATGAGGTAGTCGAGGTGGTGTGATTGGGTGTATGTGAAGGTCCTGAACAATAAACTCTTGGCCCTGCCTGGTGATTTCGCCATCCACACTCTCCTTTATGAATCGGTTCTTCTCGGTTTATCATTAAGATGCAGTGATTTGCTTTGCATGAACTAACAGCTGTGTTATACTGCCGGAGAGGAACAGGGTGGCTTAGGTGCTTCCATTATTTTAGCGCGGGCCAGATAGGGGCCTTAGTGAACGAGGATTAACAGAGCCTCACAGCGAGCAGAGGGTGTAGTTACCAGCAAGGCCGCTAGATGGTGCAACTGGAGGCTGCGCAGAAGCCCAGAGGGTCTTGGAAAGAGTCTTGGTGATTTTTGCATCTTCTTGGTGATGGTGGCCGGCTTTGGTGTGGTAATTGAAAAACGGATGGTTAGACTTCCTGAAGAAGACTAGTAACTTGGAGCAATTGCTTGCCCTTCCTTTCTTTCAGTCCTGCCCCAGCACTTGTCACAACTTCACCTATCCCCGTGGAGTAATGCATTCTTTTGGGTCCGTAGCTTGCAGGGAGAGAAGCAGCCTATGAACTAAAGGAGAATGCGTGACAGACATCAAGGAGGGCAGGAAAGTGGGTGAGTTAAATTCTAGCTCAGCTGCCCTATGATGGGCCAAACTGCTTCTTGCCCATGGGTTTGTCCAAGTCCCAATCCCTACTTGTCCTACTTTCGGTGCTGATTGTAGAAATAAGAACTGCAAGTTGCTGGGTTGGAAGTCATGGATTTGTGGTTGGTCCAACTGGGTGGGTAGGGAGGGGATAAAAGACTCCTTGGGGTAGGGGGCTGAAACATTAGCTGCTTCTAGTGAGCCTTGCTTGGCACATCCCTTCTCTCTATTAGTGGTTTTCTGAATTATTTTCCCCAGAGACATAGGTGATCCATGGGAGAACAAACCTTATTTCATTTTGTAAAAATTTAGTCCTGAATTTGGGAGCTAGGAAACTTATGAATTAATGCAGCATGTCAGAAGAACTGCTTGGAATGCACAGATGAACAGCTGATTTCTGTAACTTATCTTGGCAAATCAGACCTCTAATCTCTTTGGGGGGCTCTATGTTCAAATTTTGCTACCTGGAAGCACTGGAGGAAAGACTGCAGTTTTCTGAACATTTTCTGTGCTTAGAGAGGTTGGTGTGACCTGTCTCTCACTGTGTCCTCACCTCAAGAAACTGACTAGAGAGACCACTGGAGCCTGGATTGCCCTGGAGGTGGTGGATGTTGTAATAGTACTTTATCTGCTGAAAATGCAGGAGAGGCTGTGGTAATCACAGCTAGACCAGGTCTGTGACTGCACCAGGCCCGACAGTGGGAGGAACTGCTTGCTGGGGGAAGGAGTGATGATCCAATCTCTCCTTTTCTTTTTCTACATTCTAAGGAGATTTTTGCCTCTTGCAAATTCCCCCCCCCCAAACCATCTTCTGGGAACCTGTAGCAGTTCTCTGCTGCTAATTTCTGATCCAATGCAGACTATTCACAACCAGCCATCCCCAGGTGGGCAGACAGGCATTTGACATTCGCTTGGAAGACAAAGCAAGGTAGTCAGGTGTGCCTCTAGACCTTAGCAAGGGGAGCGGCATTGTGTCACTTCCCACAAGGCCAGGGAAGTCACTGTCGGCAGAGAGTGGCCATCTGCCATCCCTAGCCCCTGCCGAAAATTGCGGTATAATTATGGCCTTGCTAGTCTTTGTACAGTTCTCGGTTTCCGGTAAATATTAATGGGTTGCTTTTTATTCATGTAGCTTATGTTTTTGAAAGATGGCCTCAAACAAAAAGATCATATCTGTATGTTGTGCTTTAATTTATTTTCACCTTTTTTTCTCCTTTGGAGACCCCTAGTGTATCATCACTTTGTTTACCACAAATTAAACTGGGGCTGATTGTTTACTAGACTGTAGGCCCCTGTGCATTGCTCCGGCACTTTCCTTTTTTTTTTTTAATAATCACGACCTGGGATTCATTTGCAAGAGGCCCTAATCTGCATGAGAATTATACAATTAACTTTTGATTAACCACCTAGTTCTTTTTGAAACCACAGTGTATGGGATACTCTGCATTTAAATAATTTTCCTTAAATTGGGAGCAGGCCTTTCATTAAGCTGGTGAGTTTGACTAAACAACAACATTTGGAGATAATCAGGGTCAAAACAATAGGCAAGAAGGCAGGGCTAGAATGTCATCTTTAAATATAACAGTGGAGATAAAGGCCCCCAGATTGCGCCTTATCAAAACACAAAAAATCAAAGCACTCTCTTGTCTACGGCAAAATACAGAGGCCCCAGTGATGTCTGACGACCATTGTCTGGCCCGAGGCCGCAGCAGGATTTGCATTCAGGGGGCCCAGCGAACACACATTACATCACGTAGGGTACTTATCTCCGAGTCTGACAATAATTATCAGGAAGAATATAGTCAGAATGACTTTTTTGTGATTTTTATGCTTCCTCAACACAAGGAAAGGGAGATAACAGCATTAGGAGGACCGGAGTCTCTTGGAAGCCTCTCCCAGGAGCTGGGTCTTCGATTAAATTCACTATGCCACTCCGGTGCCGCTGAACAAGTGGGAAGAAAGCCGGCAAGCCTTTTATATAGGGTAATAATAGTCCAGAACACAGCCCTCACCGAAAGATAAGATCCATTGTGGAACAAACAAAGGACCCCATTCTACATCACTGGAAGAATATCTATGAGCAAAGTTTTCAATCCTCTGTCTCCCTGCTCCTCTCCTTGCCTGCACCTTGCACCTGCTTCTGCACAATGGCCGCTGTGCAGGCTTGCAAGGGAGGCCCTGGTCTACAGGAGCCCGGGGAATGCAGATCATTTGTCTTGGGGATCCTTGAGGGTCCAGTTAGGACTTTCTGAAGTCAAGGTCGTGGCCTTTGTTCTGGGAGTCTCACATTCATTCTCCCCACAAATCTACCAGGAGAGACCTTGCTATCAGCTACCGAGGCCCCAGGAGACTTGACCGACGTGGAATGAGAAAGAAACAGTCCAGAAAGTCACTGTGTCTTTGATCCTATTTGGTTCTGCCAGGCTTTCCGGGTTCCCCGAATCCTCAGGCATTTATTTTTCCTCCAGGAATCATTCTGTTTCTTTCCCCTTAGAGGAAAAGGTAAGCAAGGAGTATTAAGGACCCTACTGCAATCCAAACTGAATTTAAATACTGAGAGAATGTCCCCTATGAAAATAAAGTTCAAAATTTCACATGAGCTTTTGCTCCAAAGCCTTTTGCATTCAGAACTGATGAGACCATACTTAAATTGAACGTCTTACTCCCCGGATTCCTGGTCAGTTTCCTGGTGGTGGATTTAGTATCATATTCTCTAGTGTCGGAGGGAGAAAGATACAGGGAGACTGGGAGTGAATTTTCTGGTTTCATTTAGAGCAGAATACTGCTTGGATTCTGCCCTTCAACCAAACAAAACGACCCATTGCTCTGATCTGTGTGAGTTTTGTTTAGCTTTTTCAACTTTTCTCCTTCATGCCCAGGAACAGGAAGCCTTTCCTTCTATGGGTTCTATGGGTTGGTAGGTTCCCCTGAGTGCTCTGACGGGGGCTCCAGGCTGCTGTGTTGGGGTAGGTTGGGGTTTCCTAGGCAAGCCTTGTCTGACAGTGGGGTCCAAACACACGCACGAGGGACCTGTGGACATGACTGTTACCAGTTACGCTGAGGAGCAGCAAAGCCCTGGACCCAGAGCACGTGTAGTGCAAGTCTGTGGGCCAGGGCGAGTGAGAAGCAGGGAACCCTTGCTGAACACTCAGTGTGACCAGCTGACTTGAAGGAAGCACAGGGCTCACCTTTCCACAAACCTGCTGTGTGGCCTCTGGCAAGCCTCTTTCTTTCCTGAGCCATGGTTTCGCCTTTGTAACTCTCATGGCTTCTCGTAGGGAGCTTGTCTGGTCAGCCATAAAGTGCAAGTAGGCAGGGACCCAAGGTCCTTGGGGACTTCCTTTTGTGGCAAGAGAGAGGTCATCCTGGGGCTTGGAGGTGGGAGGAGGCACTATCCACAATGGAAACTGTCCTAAACCTGACACCAAGTTCACACGAGGCCTTGTCAGCCAGACACACGACATTAGTATCTGTAGCAGTTGCCCCTGACCAAGCTCGCTTTGTCTGCTGATCTGTCCTCAAGTCTTTGCACTTTTGCAGATGTTAGATGAAAGGGTGGTCTTACACCACTAGGCTGGAGGATTCATCTCATTATATCCACTGTGGCTGGCTCTAGGGAGGAAGAGAAGCCCCAACTAAATGCTTTTTCCATTGAAACTGGAGGACAAAAGGCTTCAGGTGTGGGGGACAAGTGTGACCCTGAGCCTGCTTTTGTCCTACCTGTAGTTTGATTTTCACAGCTTCTGCGAATTCCTTTCAGTAGGAAGGAGTCTCGGAAAGCATCTGCCTCCCACTCCCCTACCCCCAGGGATTTTCTGTACCCAGGATCTTTCTTCCCCAACGACTATCTGATCCTGTTGTAGTCCATCTGGGTACTATAACAAAACACCATACACTGAGTGGCTTATAAACAAAGAATCTCATTTCTCACACTTCTGCAGGCTGAAAGTCCAAGAAGATGTCAGCAGCTTTGGTAAACCAGGAAAAGTACCTGCTTTTTGGTTCAAGGATGATGTCTTCTGGCCGTGCCTTCACCTGGCAAAGTGGTGAGGGAGCTCTGTGTGGAAAATTTGGTAAGGGCATTAACTCAGCTCCTGAGGGAGCCACCCTAACGCCATCCCAGAGGCCCCACCTCCTACTAACATCAAACTGAAGATCAGCCCTTTAACATATGAGCTCTGGGACACAGACATTCAGATTGAGGAGGGCATTTGTGCTAACCAGACATGACTGCCAGGCCTTCTGCAGGTGGGTAACATCCAGGCCATGGAGCTCCAGCCCACTGACATGCAGAGTCAGGGCCTCCAGTACAGAAATTATCTGTAGCCATGCTTATAGAAAGATAACATGGTAAGAAACGATGTTTGATTTTCAAAATCGTGCCATGAATGGCCTTAACATTTTAACATTCAGAGAAATATAGTGCTCGAAGCAAACTCAATACAGTATGCAATTTGGATTTTTGGTCACTGGGCATCTGAGTTAATCTTCCTAACAGCTTTTTATGAGTGATAAAAGTCAATCATTATTTTCAGGCCCTCCCACATCACGCAGTGTGCTCTGTTTGTAAGTGGGGCTTTGTGAGTATTACTTATATTGCTTGCTTTGGACTTTTTATCTTGGGATGTTTTGAATGGGGAGAAACAAGGGCAGTTGGGGAAATAGATGCTACCATATGGTTTTGCTATGAACATAATTGACCCAGTGCAGTTGGGAAACACCCGATGGGATAAGCTTTGGCTTTCCCAGTTAGGGGATCTGTTCCTGTGAACTTGGTGGGTAGAAACATGCACAGCAGAGTATGATGTGGCTGGATACTGACACTATAATTAAAAAAGGACTTTGCAGATGGATTCTTTTAACTAGTCTCCATCTTATATTATAAAAAGTGAAAAAAATATAGGAAGGGCAAGTTGGAGAGTAGGAAGATTACAGTAATATAGCTTCTTAGCTAATTGATTAGCAATTATGGCTGGTAATATTGTTCATTTTAATTGTGTTTAATCTCTATTTTGGTAATAAAGATTATTGTTTTGGATTATGACTTTATCCTACTATACTAATTATTAACTTGTGAAATTAAAGTGTATATTTTCACATCCTGAAAAAAACAGTCTACACCATGTCCTTATATAATAGCTTCCTTTTCTGAGATGCTGGCTGTTTCCAGGTTGTTTTTTCCTTAGCATCTTAGAAGGACTCAATTTTGGCAAACAAAGTAAAAGATACTTGTTCTAGTTACCAACAAACAC
Organism: Dinomys branickii; assembly: GCA_004027595.1. Lineage (NCBI taxonomy): Eukaryota > Metazoa > Chordata > Mammalia > Rodentia > Dinomyidae > Dinomys > Dinomys branickii. Next base: position 99,571 of record PVLD010005189.1, read on the forward strand.
AGGCTTTTTTTTTTTAAAGAGTGATGTTTTTCAGAGAATGAAAGAAACAGAAATTATTGCCAGAAATAAATCTGAGAAAAGAACATAAGTAGACTTACATGAATTTGCACAGAAAATGGGTTTTAAATGTTAGAGGGTTTGCAGTTTTAGAGTTGTCCCTGCACAGGTTGGCTGAGCTCTATCAGCCTAAGCCCACCCGAAGCTCTCACCCTTTGTTTTCCCTGTTGTGATTCCAAACTGTGGCTGTTCTCCTCCCTCTGGAGGCAACATCATTTTGACTTAAATTCATGTGCTTGAATCCTTTCCACAAGCTTCTTCCACCCACCACCCCATATTTGTGGATGCCATCCTTCCCCACCTTCTCATCCTGACCATGCTGGTATGACCACATTCATGGACATTTCTGGGCTCAACACCCCACAGAGGTATTTCTCCAGGCCACATCCAGATTCTCAGCCATATCCACTGCCCTTTCCTTTTGCTAACTTCAAAGACTACAATTTCCTGAGTACCCTTTGGTCTTGTAAAAACTATTCCACCTGCACAAATTTTTAAACTTATAAGAGTTTATAAAGATATTATATACAGAAGCCATTGTGAGCAAATAGAAGTATTTTGCAGTCTTCTTCTTTGCTAATACTGATCCAGTGTTGGAAAACTTTCTTTTATTTTTTTTTTATTTTTATTTTTTTTTGCGGTACTGGGGATCGAACTCAGGACCCTGCGCTTGCTAGGCAAGCGCTTATTCCACTGAGCTATATCCCCAGCCCCATTTTTTTTTTTTTTTTTTTTTTTGGCGGTACTGGGGATCAAACTCAGGACCCTGCACTTGCTAGGCAGGCGCTTATTCCACTGAGCTATATCCCTAGCCCCCGAAAACTTTCTTTTAATAGTAGGCCAGTTATTAAGTACTTCAACTTCTGCCAGTGTCTGTGGCAACTACTGGACTCCACTCTGTAGAAAAGCAGCCCTGGACGGACATAGATGCAGCAGAGGACTAGGTGCCCATGAAAATCCCACAAACAGTCAGCAGGAAGCATTTGGCCTAGAAGGTGTAGTTTGCTGAGTCTGCCAAATATTTTTATCTATAAAATGACATACAAGTGTGCTTAATTTAATGTTATAACAGAAAAGTTTACCTTTGTCAAACAAGCTTATTTTTGAATGTAATATTAATAGTTGAATAATGTGCTAGTCCGAATATTCTTTGTTGTTTTATTTACAGAAAAGCTGTCAATTTATGATTTCAGAAGTGGCACACAAGAAAGCCATCCTACCATAGGAAATCCCTGAAAAAGAGAAAAGTTTTTCTAGTCAGGTAGAGATATGAGATCTTACAGAATTCTAACTGGTAGGTTTTACTAGTCCAGGTTTCTTACATTAATGGTATTGATTACATTACCTTAAAATTAATCCATACTATCTGAGATCCATAGAGGGCTTCGTGGTTTAGAAGTTTCTCTGTGGATTTCAGCACCCAGATCTCTCCTGACAATGTTAGTGGATCTTATCTCCATCCCCAGACTTTGACCCACTTCAAAGTCTCAGATGCAGCGGCTGAGGAATGGCTTGTAACAGACCTGATCAGAAGACTGGCCTTTATTTCACAGCAAACTTTCCATCATGCAGTTGAGAAGCTCACCAGAGTGACTTTCACTATACACAGCCTCAGTCAACTTGCCTTTGGCACTGTGTGGCCAGAATGTGTCCCTAAGATTCCACTGATCCTTGCCACACTACAAATCCAGCCTTTACTTCTTAATGGTAGTTTCTTACCAAATACCTCCTCTAAGTTTGTCCTGGAGATAGCTCTCTTAAATGTCTCCAGAAGCTGGTATTTTATGGCATCTGCTATATTATCTCTCACTACTGGTGTTTGGACTACCCTGTGGCTCCTGATCCTTGGTCTTCTGTATATCCTTGTATTTCACAGAGATATGTGAAATAGGTCAGTTTCACAGCCACTGGCATGAGAATGCATAGTTAGATTGAAATGATCAAGATACAATATGTTCATGTACCAATTCCCCTAGATGAATGTAATTATTATGCATTGCTAGTGTATTCCAACAATAAAAAAAGGCATAAAAAATAGACTAAGGATGCTTAACTAGCCTTCTTTACTTTTCGTGTTTTAGAAAAGGAATGGGATTTTTGTGCGGCTCCCTCCCCCTGCAGCATATCAGAGCATTTCCTCTTTGCAACAAGGACCCACTTGAATGGAGGCTTTGCAAAGAGTACCCGGAGGGGAGATTGGCGCTGACCCCAACCACCAGAGTGTCAGGGAAGGAGGAGGCATGCTCTGCCCTGAGCCTTCCTCTGACCATGGAATTACAAATGAATCACATTCCTAATAAATGTAATCCTGCAAATTCTCTGAATGAAGAGTGCTGAGAGCAGGAGCTGGCAGGAGTGGGCACTTGGGCGGGAGCTCTGCCCAAGGCTTCTACAAGCCAAGACTCCCCTTCCTCCCCTGAAACGAGGCATGTGGCAGGACTTGTTCCATGCCCTTGGAAAGCTGTGCATGTTGCTTTTGTTTGGGCAATTTGCATTTGTTAGACAGTGTCTAAATGTGCAGAATCCAGATCCTAAACACATTTTGGAGACATCTTTGGAGGGCATGGCATTACCATAGGCTTTCACACTACAGGTTCTGAGCTAAGAGCAGTGACCTCTTCAGATATCACCTGGTCAGGGACTCATCCCTATTTGGAAGAATTCTTTGATTTATGTTTCTCAGCCCTTGTGCCAGAACCAACTGTATTACAGGCCATCTAATTGAAACTTGGCAGCAGACAGCCCAGATCAAAGGCAGCCCAAGCCCAGACCTTGGATCCCAGGCCAGTGGGCACTTAGCGCGGCTCGGAAGCAAAGCAACACGTCCGCTTTCCAGCAATTCTTGCCAATGCTGCTGCCTCAGCATCCTCACTGGCGGATCCATGGGCTGCTCTACCATCGGCTCCAGAAGGAGCCACTTGTGAGCTATTAAAGACAGCAATGAAGTGCTGTGGTGACAGCAGTGATTCAGAGGAAGATGGAGGAACCACCAGGAAGGCATTCTCCTCTTCCAGTGCGTTGAGTCCTTGGGCGAGCAGGAGAACACAGCCAGCCATAGGCGGGTGGGGAGGGTCTAGTGGGACTGGGATGAGTGGGGAGAAAGATGGAAGATTCCTTCGGGGAACAGAGCACACAAGGGACATTTCATAAGTTCACAGGCAATGGAGTTCGACCATGATCTCAGATGTTTACTAACCCAAGAACCCGTTTTTAAAGGAAGAATGAAAAGAAGGTCATTTACCACTTCAGTAAGAAAAGTACAAAGTCAACAAGAAGATGCTTTGCAGATTAAATATGTCATGTCGTTCGTTCAGGTTAGGCTCATTTTATCCATTTCTGAATCTCAAGATCTTTTGTCTTTTGTCTATGTGAGCAGTACTTCTCTCTCTCTCTGTTTCTCTGTCTCTCTCTGTCTCTCTCTCTCTCTCTCTCACACACACACATATACACACACCCTGCTTTCTGTTATAGGTAGCCAGCCAGCCAGCCAGCCAGTCAGCTAGATGGACAGACAGACAGACATACACACACACTCATCCTATTAGATAGCAGGGAAGTGTTGCTTGTATCTAAAGGTTTGAAGAACCATGTGCTGGGAGGGTTAGGTAGGCCTTGGCAACGAGATGGGTCAGAGGGTTTTGTGGGACCAGGTGGGATATGCTGTCCTCGGGTGGAGATGAGTGGACACAGGAGAGAGCTATCTGATCAGAGAAGATGTTGGGACAGGAAGCTGAAGTAGAGCTGAGGAGAGAGTGGAGAGCCACCTTATCATGTCTCAAAGGTTATTTGCTTAAAGGTTCCCAAGATATTGAATCAGTAAGTGGCATTAGGAATGTGTTCATCAGAAAAGTGCTGTATGGTTCAAAGAAGAAAAGGCCTGAGACTGCTTTTCTGCTCAGTGCCCCCTTACAATACTTGGGCTGACACTACCGGCAGATAAGCCACTGATGCTTCAAACCTGTCCCCATGGGGAGACAGATTCTCCCTTTCCCACTTTCCATGGGAACTGAACCAAAGCCAACTTCCTCGGCTCCCTTCCTAATGGAGATGGTTCTCTCAGACTCAGGCTGGGGAGGGTTTTCTTCCCTCTCTTGCTGGAGCCTTCGCCTGATCTCTCTTGACCTTTCTTTGCCATTTCCATTGTTTGATTCCTACCCAATGTTCTCTCTCCAAGAAAATAAGTGACCCAGCCACTGTTTGCTTTTTGCATTTCTTTAGTGGTTCTAGTCAGGCTGTACACCATTTTCCTGAAACTAGAAAGCTGTTGGTTAGTACCACCACACCCAATGGTGGGTCTTCCCATTACTCATGCCAAGAACTATGCCAAACCATTCATTGGGCTAATCCAGTTCTCAAACACCCCTGATTCAACCACATCTAAAAAACCCTACTTTGGAGGGCATAAGGATTTGTAGGACATTTTAGATATAAGCCATAAACGTTTGATACCTCATTATTGTTTTAATTTACAGTTTTCTAATTACATATGACACTGAGATCTTTTCATATGCTTCTTTGCCATGTATATATCTTCTTCAATGTGTTTTCAGATCTGTCCATTTTTAATTGGATTGATTTCTTGAATTTTGGAATTCCTCATAAATTATGGAAACAATATATTTTTCTTTCAGTCTTTTTGAGACAGGGTTTCACTATGACACTCAGGCTGGCCTTGAACTCACTTTGTAGCCCACCTTGGCCTTGAACTGAAAGCAATCTTCCTGCCTTAGCCTCTTGAGTGCTGGAATTACAAGGGTATGCTACTATGACTGGCCCCAATTTTTGTTTTAATAAAGGGACTTTGCAAACATTGTTCTCCCAGTCTGTGGTTCAATTTTTTATTCTCTCCAAAACGTGTTTCATAGAGCAGAAATTCAAGCATCACATATATGTGGTTCAGGTATTTCCTATTTTGTTGGCTGCCTGTGCAACCCTTTGTCTATGTCTTAGTTTTCTGCTTGTCTATTCTTTTAGACAGACAGGGTCTTAGTTGCACCCTCAGGTATCTTTCTCATAGTGCTTGGCATTGTACTTGCAAGGAAACTATATTCAAGTCTTTTATAAACTAACCCAAAACTACTACTGAAAGTGGATTAGATACTTCAGTTCTTTCTTTAGGATGACTGAGATAAGCCTGTTGCCCTTCTACTTGAGCTTTCCCACTACTTGCTCAATGAATCCATAGAGGAATCTGTTGATTGGAGTGAGGTGAAAAGACCCAGAAATGTTGGCCCTTTCCCCACCCCCAGTCAGCTTTGTGCAGTGACACTGACAGCCACTGACTCTTTCTCACAGATGAGACCACCAGCTTGTCTGGCTTCACATGGTTGATTAGAACAAGACTGAGGCTAAAACCTGCATGTCCAGAATCTGAGGCCGGTGTTCTTTTGGGTCTAGAAATAAATTCCTGGCTATTCTAACTTCATTCATAAACTGAGGCCACTCCCAGTGTGATTCTGGATCTTAAATATACATTTACAGTACCTGATGATAAGAGTGATGAGACCTTGTAGACAACGTGATATAACTCTTTAATTTCATAGGTGAATACACGAAAACCAGGAAAGGTGAAGAGGTTTTAGCAGTTATATTCATGAGGTGTGGTTCTTAGTCTTGGTCAAGGTGGTGGCTATTCATTAGCTCAGTGAAATCAGTTTCTCTCTTGATGTAAAGAAACACCGGGCAAAAGTGTGTCCTTTTTGTGGGCACAGGGATCAATGTAGCTGTGTCCTTTATATATAAAGAGATTTCTGGAAAGCCTGTTCTTATACCTGGTACTATATCCTGCTAACGATCATCCTCACTTTTTAGCCTTTAGAGTGGAATTATCTTTTTGGACTTTACATTTTAGTAACAAGGAAAAGTTACTGGATCTTCAAATGTGAAGCAGGAAGGCTTTCTCTTTTGACCCAAATGATCGAGGGAGATATTAGCAATAATGAGTCCACTTGTATTCAAGCCATTTCCCCTAAGTGAGGTGACGCTCCCTGGATTTCCACCTTATTCTCTGAGAGTTCCCAGCTTTAGGCCTTCGGGGAGAGCTTGCGGGTGCATTCATTCTCACAGGAGCAGCTGATTCCAGCCCTAGAGGTTAGATATGAATAGAAAATGACTAGCAAAGATGAAGGAACCCAAGGTGGATGGAGACAAGAAATCTCTGCAGCATCTTAGACATAGCAAGTGCTCAAAATAATTGCTCTTGAGAGGATTCTTGAGTAAGAATGTCTAAATGGGGTGCAGTACCCTAAGGAAGTGGTCAATGTTCTTTCACCTAATCTTTTATTATGCCAAGGTGCCTAATGTATGGGTGTTGGAGTTTCAAATGCTTCTTGCAGTTTGGGTCAAACTGAGTTGCAGCTTTTGCTTTTAGTTGTCTATATAGCCCTAGAACATAATAGCTTAAAATCTTTGTTTATTTTCTCTCACATTCTGTGGCTGAGTTTGTTCAGCCATATATTTTTGTTGGTCTCACTTTGAGCATTTTGTGCAGACGTACTTAGATCACAATTGGGAATGAGACCTCTGGGGTCTTGCCTGGACCCCTGGCCTGGCCAGATCTCCCTTGCTTTTTACGTTAATTTGAGGGTCTTCTTTCCATATGACTCCTTGTTTGGCCTTCTTCTGCAGGTTTTTTTGAGCAGAGCCACTAGATTCACCACATGGCAGCTCAGAACTCCAAAAGAAATGCTTCAGGAAGACTTTGCTGCTGCAGGTTTTACTTGTATTGCTCTTGCTAATATCCCACTACTAAAGCAACTCATGTGACTAAACCCAGCATCCACGTGGGAGGAGACTACAAAATGCAGGAATACAAAGAGGCCTCGTAGTCTGGTAGCTGCCAGAAGTCAGCCAGAAGCCAGAGATGTGGGACTTTCCAGACAGCAAGGTGAGAGTGCAGCACAGTTGCCCTGTGGTGCTTTAGTTTAGGGAGAATGGACATGGGGATTGGTGAAAGGTGAAGCAGAAAGATGATTGCAATCAGACTGGGGTCTTCCAAAGTACATTGTCCTTCAGATCGATGGCAGGAAAAGTCAGAGGTCTTCAGGCGGGGCTGCATAGCTCAGGATGCATGGATTGGGTTTGCCTTGGTGGATGTGGTAGAAGGAGATTTTTTGGGACAGTGTAATGTGCTGGAAATAACGGCAGTGACTGATGGGAAGAAAGATGAGCGTAGACATAACAGAGACTGGGGAGGAGCTGCTGGTTCAATGAAAATTCTTGAGAAAGGACTTACAGGACTTGCAACTGAACAGCTGGAGAGGCTCAGGGAAGTGGAGTGGTCACCTGAAGAAGGACCACACTTTCATGTGCTGGGTCTGGACACTGACATCTGCCTGCTGGGTGGGTGTTGCACATTGATGAACTCAGATTCTTTCTGATAAGATGCAAATAGATTTTAGGGAGCTATGATGGGTATGATGTAATGTAGCTCTTGAAAATGGGAAAACTATTCCTAAGTACTTCAGATATAAAACTTGATGAAGAAAATTTAACAACAACCATCACACTGGTCTGGGAGAGGAAAGAGATGAAACGGAAACTTGAAAAACAATTTTAATAGCAACCCAGCAAGCATGGCATAACAAATGCCAGGTCCCCGGGGTACCATCTGGTGTCAATGGGCTTTTGAGGCTGAGCCTTGTTCTTGCTTCTCCCTAGCAGAGCAGGCAGAGGAGCAAGGAGCACGGTATTTAAGGTGTACACGGTGCATGCTCACCCTGCAAAGGCCCTGGGACAAAGGGCTAGGTAGTTGCTGGGAATGCTGGGCCTGGCCTCAGAGCTGTTGGGGTGGACAGGGCTGGCATGAAGGGCAAAGTCTTTCTCTTGGATGCTTATCATTCTCCATTGATGATTCTGGAAGGAGTTTCTGATTTCAGAGGGAGTCCCCCAGGGAGCCTCTGATTTCACCCTTTGTTTTCATATCTCCTAAAGCAGGCAGGATTGCTTGGCTTTGTGGAGGTTAGAGGCCAGGGCTGTAATTACTTTCATTCCTTGAGTTTTTTGGCAGGGTCTTGAGAAAATGGTGAGAAGACCTGCCTGCTTCTTGGGCGTGAGCACTTGCCACACTTTCATCCTAACTCTGTGCTTGTGCTCGTTTGTGAGCAGCATCGAAGCACCCAGTCTCAAGAGGTCCCCGGGCTGTGATAAAACCCAGATCTTTTTGTGCAAGGTGAAGGTCATTTATAAGCTTGGAAAATGAGTGTTTCGGTGAAGATTTTGGAGGACAACTTTGAACTAGAAAAAGAGAAAATCAAATGAGAATCAAGACACATGCTAGAAGGAGAGCTATGCAGAACAGCAGGAAAATAGCTGCTCATCCAACTATACTTGTAACATCCAAGCAGCCCTCCCCCAACCTCCACTGCCCCAGTAGGGGCATTGAGGAATGACCTGGGCCTTCTTGGCTGGTAGACATCTTCCCCAGCCTGGTTTTAACCCGGTTTGATTTGTTAGAAATACCAACTTGTCATTTGATCACTTGTGCTTCCAGGACTAAGCTGTTGACTTTTTGACATTTTGTGTACTTTGGAAACTTTCATCGATGATTCTAAAAATTACTGCTAAGCCTGGATAACTATAGGCAATTTTAAATCATTTTAACTTCAGTTCAAACAAATACTTTGTTCTTGATATGTGCTAGGCATTGTTCTAAGGAGTTTTCATGCACCAGTGTGTTGATTTGTCCTACAGGCCCCCCCCAGGAATTGAAGTCATTATTCCCATTTTACAGAAGAGGAAAAGGAGCACAGTGAAATTTAGTAATTTACTATGGTGACACAGTAAGGAATGAGCTATCACCAGACCAGAAAGTCTAAACACAAAGCTCAGAGTATCTTCAGAAGTGTTCTCTCTCCCATTTACCTGTCCCTCTTCATCTAAAATTGTGACTGATTTGGATTTTGGCATTAAGAAATTATAGTGAAATGATAACATCTTTGAGGATGAAGAAAAAAATGTGATCCCTGGAATCTCACTTTGAGCAGCTCTCATGTGTGAGGATCTGGCAGCAGGGCAGGGCCTAACTGTGAGTGTCCTCAAGGCTCCCGTGCAAGCTATCAGGCCTGGGATTATGAGTACTAAAGAGTAATTCATTCATGAAGATCCTTGTGCCCTTTTGGTTATGGACTAGTTTCTTTTAAATCAGGAGTACTGTGCTTCCCTAAGGCTGGTTTAGGCCCTTCTTAGACCTCATGGTCATACAGGATTTCCTGGTGCCATGCCACACGGACCACTATATCTGCTTGTCACCTCCTCTGCCTCTAAGTCTTCATTTCTTGGCCAACTTGGAAAAGTAGAAAGGTGGCTCCCAGGGATGCTGGCTACTGAGTGACTGGCAAGTCAAGCATCGTTTTAGAAGGGGTGTCTCTTGCAGACCTTGTTGGGCACACAGCATATTTGCACAGGGAGGAGGTGCAGGTAGGCAGAGTGAGTGAGTCTGGGTTGACAGCAAGCAAGCCACTCAGTCCTTTATAATGAGTGGGAAGAGCAGGAGGAGGATGCTCACAGAGAGGAGAATTGCCACATGGATCCTCACATGGGCACATGCATGGACATGTATATCCACACACATGGACACACATGCATTCATGAACACAAGCTGCACATGAACACACATGTGTTCATACACATGTACAAACATATGTGGACACATACGCACACTTGCATGCACTCACATAGCACACACATGGGCCTATGCATGCAGTGGGGTAAGGGGGGATAGAGGACCTGCAGTGAAGGGTCCAGATGAGCACTGTGCTGCTCCAACTGCACAGAAGTCTCCCCCAGGAGAGGCAGCTTGACTAGGTCAGCTAGGATTGGAGGCGGGTGGTCTGGCATGGACGAACGGTTCTTTTTTATATACTGGCTTTATTTCTGACAGAGCATTGTTATTTTCACAGCATACTTGAGTGGAAATCACTGAAGGTTCCCATGTGCCCTCTGTCCCCAAGATGGGCACATTTTCTGCTGTGAGTTATAAGCTGAAATGCACATTGTAATTTCTAACTCTAACCTAAACACAGCACTCAATGTCTCATAAATGTTCAGTAAGAGGTAGGCACTATTTGATGTTAGTTAAGTAGCTATGTATGTCTAAATTTGAAGTAAAATGGTCAGAAAACATGAACTTTTAAAAAATTAGGGATCAAAAGAATTCCCATGTGGGTTTTCACTGTCTTGCAGAATGTATTTCCAATAAGTCCGGGGCGCTCTTAAGAATTTTTCCATGATGCTGAGAGAAACACATATGTGGTGTTTACTGTTTGGGCTGATGTGAATCTCGGGGGAATCTACTGTGATTGACTCTTGTAGTCAGTGGCCTGATCCAATCTATACAAATATCAGGAATATTCTGATATAATTTTTAAGTAATTCTGTAGTGACTTTGCTGCAAAATAATACTGAATTATAATAATACTTTGAAATAATTTTGTGCTGAATGAGTAGAATATCCTTGTTAGAAATTTCATCAATTTCATGCATCACTATGGTAAGTTCTAGACCATCCCTTAGTGCCTCTTGAAAGGAACAGCATTCAGATTTGGCTTATTTTGGAGGAGAAAACATATGAAAAACCTATGTTGACAAGAAACTCTCTTTTCATTTTGCAATTAGGCACATAATTTCCAGTGCATATCAAATAAATCACAATATGGCATGTGTGTAAATATGAAACAGGCAACATCTTCTGGTTTCTGGCTGCAAATATGATGCATTTTCTTTATTGCTTCCATGTTAAGTGCTTTTTGAAAACATACACACACACACACACACACACACACACAAACTCATGGATGGCGTGATTCTAATTTCTCTTGCTACCTATAAGGTGCGGCCGAATTAAATTAATACATAGGAGACTTGTTTTGCTTGGCTCCTGCAGTAACCACTTCCACTTCTTGAAAGGCCTTTCTTTTCGTGGCTTCCTTTTCTGAAAAGGTTTACCGTGTCTTCATGCAAGAGGTTGTCATGCTTTAGAAAAATCACAAGCAGCAAAAAGTCAAAATTGTCAGTTCAGAAGACGCTGCTCGTTCCACTGGGTACAACCGAGCAAGCAGTGCTGGCAAACGATCTTTAGAAAAAAAAACAGAGGCTGGGAACTGCGGCAGAATGAAGATAAAAAGGGTTGCTGGCTTTATTCTCACTGAAGGCTGGCAGCGGCAACCTGCAGGAGGGAAGACGTCTATCAGATAGGTCATCTGTTGTGTAATGAAGAATAGAGGCCAAGGCAGGCGGGAGGAGCAGGTGGGCTCCCTCTCTGAGGGGCAGGAGAGCTGGAGAGAAACAGGAAGCAGGACCCTCGTGAACTGCCCACCTTTAATTTACTACCGACAGCTCTGCTTGTTAGGCTGAGTCTGCCAGAGCGGGGAAGGCCATTGACAAGATTAGACATCTACCTGAAAATCTGCTTCTCATTTCTCACTATGAATTTGTCTCCCTCCATAAAGGACATCTTCTTAAGTGACTAACAGGTCAAAAATTTCCTAGTTGTGTAATACTTTTATTGTTTTTCTAACATCTTAGGCTTCTGTGGGTTGTGTTATATTAAGAGGAAGAAACAAAATTAGGGTAATATACAGTAGCAATTTTAAGTGGATCTCTTTGTCAAGGAGTATCTGCCACAGTTGTTTTAATTGTGATATGCATGGTATTATGCTTTCAAAAAACATTCCAAAGATGCCTTGGCCATGAAAGTTGATTCATAAATATCCAGTTTAAAATCACAACAGCATCATTGGATTCTTAATGTGTTTTGGTTTCTACAAGAATGTTCAGTTTGGTTCTTGATCTTATACAAAGCCAGTCACTGACTTGGGAGCTGCTGGCCAGGGCAACCAACTGGGACCATTTCAGAGATGGGTGGGGCCTGAGCCCACAAATGAGAATGGAAACAGGAATACCGTGGAGTCTGGCCTTTGCTCCTAACAGTGTGGAAGCCGTGCAAGACATAATTGAGGCCAAATAGACTTTGGCAAAAATGCACCCCAATGAGGAATTGTTAAACCTGATCTTCTAAGAAACATGCTGTGATTGAATGAGCTAGGTTGTGACTCCCAGGAGACGCTACCTCCACCTCTGGCCAGCCTTTTAGAATCGATAATGACCGTTCATACTTAGAGAAAGTGGGAGTTACCTCTTCTGTATTGACTGGCTGGTATATACCACCCCTCCATTGCAACCTCATGCTCGAATTCCTCACACTCATCAGCCCACGAGCCCTGGAGTCAGTACTTGGGTGCTGCTTGCCCCATTCGTCAGCCGCCTGAACCCTGGTGTGGCCAGTGCCTCACACACACACACACGCACCACACACACACATGCATCATTCATCATCTCTGCTCTTTCACAAATAATCTAATGGAGTATGATTCTTTTCTTTCTGCCTTCTGACATGCAGGCCTGGCCACGGAACCCAGCAGTAAATATCTATCTTAAACAAATTGCTGTCAGTGCTCAGTCACCAGGGACATTTAAGAGGGAATTAGGAATTAAGAATTTGTGGTGATGGGTAATAAAAGATGGATTGGTTTATTTGTGTGGTTCTGCAAATGTGTGCATTAAAATAGGTGGAGAAGGCTAAAATAACACAATTTTGCTTCTGAATAGGTCATACCCAATTATCTGGTGATTAATTTGCTAGTTATTTTGTTAACATGGTGCATGTGTATGTATGTATGACTGTGTACACAGGGTATCTTGTGTATGTTACTATATATTGTGTATTATTTATATATAATCTATGTATCTACCATAACATATATTAGAATGGGGAAATTAAATAATAAAGTTGTACATTTTAGTGGCAGCAGTTTGGTTATGGTTTTGCTATGTAATAGCGGCTCCTGAAATGACTGCTTGTTAAATATGCAGGGTGGTACCTCTGGCTTGAGTAATTTAAAATTCAAATTGAAAAAAGTCAGTATGTCCACATTTTAGGATTTAATCATTTTGGCAATCTAAAAGAAAAAAAAGTTAACAGAGGCTAAATAGCTTGGTTATCCACGCCACTGATGCTCTGAAATAAGAAGATTATAATGTTTAAAATCAGGCTTACAGATGTATTTTCTACTTTTTAAGCCAGAAAACCCTCTAAATTGTTAGACCTAAATTCTTTAATCTCTCTGCTTAAGCCAAAAGGTAAGCTCAGGAAAAAAAAATCACTGATTTCAACTGTAAAGAGGAGCTTAGCCATGCCATAGGAAGTGATTATTTGGTTCCAGTGATTATATTGGAGACATGAAAGTCAGGGTTGCAGTGTTGGGCTTGGCAAGGACTAGGCCATCTCAAACTCATTTCCCAAAGGACCCTGGGATTCTGTGCAGGCTCTGAGTTTGACCTGAGTCTGGCTTATATCAGAGGAACTCTATGCATAGTCCAACCATGTACCTACTCTTACCATCTGGGTATAATGGGGCATACACAGTGCTGCCTTGGCCTCACCCCTGTGTGCAACCTCCCTAGGTCCTTCCCAGTTATGAGGGACAAGGCCCCTTTCATCATGGCTGCTTGGCTTATCCCAGTTGACAACCTGTGCTCCTGGCTTCTTCTCAGCCCTGACTCTGTTCCTCCTCTCTGTCAGGGACCCCAGTAAAAAGCACATCCAAAACTACCTGTGACAACAGCTTCCTTGTTATTTTATTTGCAGCTTAACAGAAAGTCTTTTATGTTTGGGTATGGGTTAAAGAAATGGAAGAATTTCGGTCCCCAGGAACGGCTGGATAGAAAATTACCCTCAGAGCAGTATGAAGCGTCCATTCCCCTGCTGTACTTCCAGCTCTGCAGCAACCCTCCCCGAGAAGGGAAGCAGGGCAGGAGACCCGGGGTGCACCTCAGTGTCTGGCTGCTGCTCCTTTGGGGCAGGCACACTCTGCCCCAGAAACCCTTCCTTCCCTGCCCTGAGGGTTGCAGGGCATGGACCATCCTGGCAAAGCCAGAAAGAGTGTGAACCTCGATAGGGGCCTGGCCTGCAGCTCCTTAACCCTAAAGAAGAGGTCTAAGGCTTTTGTTTGTGTGGTCAGCTAACAAGGGACAGCCTGGCCCCAGGTTCTGTCATGTCGTGGCCCATGGTACCTGTAGAGAGGAGAGCAGCCAGCCCTCCAGCCTGTATGTCCTGTCCCTGTTGCCGTGGAGAGTAGGAGCTTCTCACCAAGTTTTTGGTCCCTCAGAGGATCCTGGCAGAGTGGCCAGGACAGGATCGGACTCTTAAAATTCCATGCAGAACACACTCATTTTCTCTTTTTGAGATTTTTATCATGCCCCATTTAAATACGCTCTGCTGTGTCTGATGGAGTGTGTGTGTGCGTGTGTGTTTCTGGGAAACAGGAGCAAGAAAGCCAAATGGCAGAGTCTTTGTCCCTAGCAGGAATTAGTTAAAGTGTTGCAGAACAGGGCCACTCACAGTGCTTACCCTCCATGTGTCACCTGGTTTAGATGTGATCTTATCAGAAAGTTCTTGGGGAGAAGTTTTCTTTCCATGGTCCTTCAGGCCTGTGACTTTTGTTCTCCTGGTGCCATCCCTCCACCTATCGCTCAGGCCTCCCCCCACGCTGTGACTCCAGCAAGTCTACTCTCTGTAGGAGTTGTGGGAAATCATGTTCCAGACCCTGTTCTAGACTCTGTTCCAACTGGTTCCCACCAGCACTGCAGCATGGTCCTATGTTACCTGCCTCAACAACAACAGCGGCAGCCGCAGAGACTCCTGGCTCCGGCCCTCTCATCTTTACTGTTAACCATGGCTTCCCAGCTGCGCAACTCATAGCCTTGGGGGCCTTTGAGAGTCCTGTCACTTGCATATCCTTTGTCTACCTTTGTTCAACCAGAAAGCCTTGCCCTAGTCTACTTTGTCCCTTCTGCCACAACTCCCGGTCCTGCAGGCTCTTTTCTTCCTGGACTGTGAAGTGCCTCGTGTGATTTCCTCTTAGACCCTGTCTCCAGCCCTGTCCACACAGCACAGTGAGAAGGGCAAAGATGGTCATATCTCCCTCCTACTATGGGCATTTCAAGGACGTCTTGGTGTCCTCGGATGGTGCTTGGACTACGAGAAGACGGTTCTTCTCTTCTCCTGTGCTCTCCAGCCTCTCCTCCTCCCGGCCCTGAAGCCGCCTGACCTGGGTGTCTGACTCTGGCTGCTGGTGGTCCTCTTTCCCACTGGTGCGTGGTTAACACAACCTCGAGGTCTCAGGCAGCCTTCTCTCCTTTGGGGCCTCTCTACAGTGCCCTTGGACGGGGCTGGGGGTGCTTCAGTGAGCATGCTCAGATCCCTGGCCAGCCCAGTTCTGCCCTGACTTCACTACGCACTGTCTTGGCTTTGTCTTTCCTGCTCCTGGGTCCTCTCAGCCTACCAGAAGCTGTGGAAAGAATGAATTCCATTCCTATCAGAATTTTTTTTATTTTATTTTTATTTTTATTTTTTTTATTTTAGAAACATAAAAGTACAAAAACATATTGACAAACAGATACCCATTATCATAGAAAATAGTACAATCACAACTAATCTATAGACAAGGTGATATGGTCTCAACAGTAGTTGTTGCTTTATCCATTGATATCTTCGAATTGTAGATGTATGGACCCATATACAGACATGTAAATTT